>QLTV01003097.1:598215-616560 GCA_003457575.1 Thermophis baileyi
CGCGTTTGGAAGAGACAAGGAAGCGTGTGCCTGGCTGCTTTTGCCGCTGAGCCCGGCTAGAAGTTTGGCTGTCAGCTCAGGCAGCCAGCGAGAGTTTCTTCCCCCTCCCACTTCGCTCGAGAGCCGGAGGCAGGGGAGGGTCAGTGGACACAACACCGAGGAACGCGACGGAGCTACAAGTTCCAGGTAGGACGCGTGTCTGGCACCCCGCCCCGCCCGACCTGCCACCCCCAAATTGCGGCCCACCGCGAGATGCGCGTCCTACCTGACACTTTTAGCTTCGTCACGTTCCTCGGCGTTGTGTCCAGAGAAGCCCATTGTAAAAGAAAACTTCTCGCGAGTTCGAGAAGTTTGATTGAACTCGCGAGAAGTTTTCTTTTACAATGGGCTTCTCTGGACACAACGCCGAGGAAGGCGATGGAGCTACAAGTCCCAGGTAGGACGCGCATCTCACGGTGGGGCGCAATTTGGGGGTGGCAGGTAAGGCAGGGTGGGGTGGGTCGTGAGACGCGCGTCCTACCTGGGACTTGTAGCTCTGTCGCGTTCCTCGGAGGGAGAGAGAGAGAGAGCAAGCGAGAGGTGGGTGCATGCACACCCCGCGGGACTGGCTCGGCTCCTCTGGGCTCTGCCTCTGCCAGCATTTTGAACCGTGCTCCTGCCTGCTGACTGCAGGGCTATGCAACGTCAGTAGCCACAGAGGCACAAGCAGCGAGTGCCCAAGAGTCGCGGCGCACCAGCACCTCCGCTGCGAAGAAGAGAGGGGAGCCTCGATCCCTGCCTAGCCACCTCATCGCAGGCAGGAGCGCGTTTCAAAACGCTGCCAGAGGCAGAGCCCAGAGGAGCCGAGGCAGTCCCGCGGGGTGTGCGTGCCCTCGCCTCTCACTTGCTCTCTCTCTCTCTCTCTCCCAGCCAAAAGAGTGCCTGCCGCAAAAAGAGCAGCTCCCAGCTGGGAGAGAGTGAGCAAGCGAGAGGTGGGTGCGCACATACACTGCGGGACTGCCTCGGTTCCTCTGGGCTGTGCCTCTGGCAGCGTTTTGAAACGCGCTCCTGCCTGCGAAGAAGAGAGGGGAGCCTCGATCCCTGCCTCGCCGCCTCATCGCAGGCAGGAGCGCGTTTCAAAACGCTGCCAGAGGCAGAGCCCAGGGGAGCTGAGACAGTCCCGCAGGGTGTGCGTGCACTCGCCTCTCGCTTGCTCTCGCTCTCGCTCTCGCTCTCGCTCTCGCTCTCTCCCGGCCGGGAGCCGCTCTTTTTGCGGCGGGCACTCTTTTGGCTGGGAGAGAGAGAGAGAGAGAGAGCAAGCGAGAGGTGGGTGCATGCACACTCCGCGGGACTGCCTCGGCGCCTCTGGGCGCTGCCCCTGCCAGCGTTCTCAAACGCGCGCCTGCCGCCGAGGAAGAGAGGGGGAGCCTCGATGCCTGCCTCGCCGCCCCAACGCAGGCAGGAGCGCTTCATAAATAAAATGTTTTTTCTGTCGAATCACCTGGTATACCCAAATATGGGAGGGAGCATACTGCTTCCTTTTTGCCTCCCCCCCCCCCCCGATCCAGGGGCCATCCAGGCAGTTGCTTACACGACAGACCATTATTTTCTATGTGTTTTATATATATATAGTTTTATATATATAGTTGTTGCATGTTGGCTGCATTCACACAGTACCCTGAACCCAATACAGTACCTGGATTGTGGTGCAGTGATTAATTTAATATAGTAGTTCTATTCATGGAATGTGCTGTGGCCAAACAAATCACATTAAGCAAAGATCTGTTGGTTTGTGCAACATGTTAAGATAATGACTGACTTCCCACAACATAATGAACAGTAAACTACTGAACTACGTTTATTCTAGCATGTGGAACAAATGCAGCTGGTGGGTGCGTTTACTTCCTTTTCATTTAATCTCACTTCTGTCGTTTAATTAAGTTTATATTTTGCATAACTCCCTATTCTTCAGTTGCATTAGACAGTTCCCAGAATTTCTTTTGCTGTACCACTTGGGAATTCTGGAGTTATGCAATGCATCAGGAGGGAGACAGGTTGGAGAATATGCCTGAGCTGCCGTTTCACAGACATTTCCCTCAAGGTAGCTAAGTCATACAGGTGGTCCTCAACTTACGACCAGAATTATGGTCGTAGGTCATGCCAGTTGTTAAGCAGGTCACCAAGTGACTATGCTTGATTTTACATCCTTTGTTTTTTTAACTTTGAATTCAGATCATAAATAGCCCTGGGGAAGTCTGCTGTAAATTCAGTTGCTAAGGAATTGGTCATAAGTCGAGGACTACCTGTAGAAGATTAAAAATGTAACTCTCTTGGCTATATGGACAAAAATTAAGAAGCCCTTGTGTCATGTCACTGAAAATTCCATTTTATGACACTGGCTTTCAAAGTCTCTTTCTTTCTCTCTTTCTCTCTCTCTTCTTCCAGGAAAGTCTTTTGAGTGGTGCCTGGAAATTACTGAATGATAACACCAGGATATCATTTGAAAACAGCTTAAATTGCTGTGGGTTATTCAACAACACTGAATCTGCTGAGCTATTTAAGAGCGATGTTGACAATTGCAGTGCAGTAAGTGTACACTTTGGGATTCTTTGCCCTATGGAAGAGATATTTAACTTGTAAAAGATATATGCTCTAATTAAAGAGGTTTAATATGCTGGAAATGATGAGTAAGGATTAAGGTGCATTTGCTGCTTTGGGCTGTTGGCTCATTTCCTAAAGCATCCAATGCTGATACAAATCAGCTACAGCACCCAAGATAATTTTAAAAATAAGGTTCCTGTGCACTGGAACTTGGCCGTATCTATTGCTTCAGTACAGGGAATTTTAAAGAATAAACCATTCCCAATTTCTAGTGTGTGATAGCTATACTTTAAACTGAAAAATGAAACATGCTATAGCAGGGGTGTCAAACTTGCATCGTCACATTGTCGTCACGTGACGTATCGTGACTTTTTCCCCCTTTGCTAAAACGGGGGTGGCCATGGCCAGTGCGTGATGCATCCAGCCTGTGGGCCGCGAGTTTGACACCCCTGTGCTCTAGTAAAACCTTTCCTTAGAGAAAATGATATTTAGAGAATTAAGAAGATTTCACATTAAATTCATCTCGATGAGCAAAATATGTGTAAGAAAAACAGTCCTGGTTTAGTGACTGTTCGAAGTTACAATGACACCGAAAAAAAGTAACTTATGGCTGTTTTTCATACTTACAACCATTGAAGCATCCCCATGGTCACATGATCTACATTCAGATGCTTGGCAACTGACTCATATTTATGACGGTTGCAGTGTCCTGGGGTCATGAGACCAGCTGTTGCAACCTTCTGGACAAGCACAATCAATAGGGAAGCCAGATCCACCTAACAACCATGTTACTAACTTAGTAACCGCAGTGAGTCACTTAATAACGGTGGCAAGAAAGGTCATAAAATGGGGCAAAACTCATTTAACAACTGTCTTGCTTAGCAAGGGAAATATTGGGGCTCAATTGTGGTTGTAAGTGGAGGACTACCTGTAATATGGGCTGTAACAGTAGAAAATCCAACAGTTCTTCAATATTTTTTCCACCATTCATACTTTTACCCTACCTAGTTTTTCACCACCCTAAAGGTAAGACTTCCCACTTCAAGTCCTTCCAGATTTTTTCCCATGCAATTCCCATCTGGCCCAGCAAAGCCAGTCATACAAGATGCAGGGTTCCTTTGCTTGCGGCTCATTTCCTCCTCCTTCGGCGGTCTAGATTTAAAAACCAAAATCTCTTTCCTGTTCTTGGGCTCCTTCACTTGAGGCAATTATCTAAATTACCATCTCCAGCTGTGTATCTCTGAATGTGATTAGGGGGTTCTCTAGCATTATCGCCTCATTTCACGAGGGTGAGGGACCCGGGGCTGCCATTTCAACAGGCCTACTTGTTCCCCACTGTTGGCTTCAAGCGGTAGTGACTAAGAATATTTTCCGGCTAAACGTTTTAGGAAAGATTCACAGAGAACCAAGCAAACTGTGTTTTTAGGAAAGCCTTTTAGGTTTTCTTAGTAAGGGCTCCTCGGAACACAAATTGAAACATCCTGGATTAGAGCATCAGTCATTCATTAAAAATTTGCTATACATGACATTCTGTCTACCTGTGTAAGCATTTGTCCCTATACAGTATATGTTATTGCTCTGTACAAAGTACCAGGCATAACATAAAATAATAATCTTTCCTTTCCAGCAATTTTTCAGCAGGGGTGATTCTCCCCTATTCAATAGAAAGATGTAAAAGAAGGCTGGGCAATGTGTTTGGCAGCTAGTTCCAGCATTGCTTACATACTTTGTCTTAACTAGAACTGATGCACTCTTTAAGTATTTATTATTCACAATTGTATATTAAATTCACTCAGATTGCACGACTGTAACTGTTTTACAGTAAGCAAGGTTTCTTTTAATCATGATTTGTGCATCACAATAATCTAAGGGTTGGAGACATATTTTGAATTTTGAAAGCATGCATCATATTCACTAATTTCTGCTAGTACAATATATTTATCAGAAAGGCCTTCCTACGGGCCCAAATCTATTGCCGCCCTAAACGATGCAGCTGAAGGATGCTGCCTTCCTTTGCAATGTGCTATCCTTCCTTTTTAAGGAGCTTTGTTTTAAAGTTAATTAAAAGCAGCTTGTTGTCCAAGGCATTACCTTCTATTCCATAAGAGATGGGTTTGGTTATTTAATTACTTCATTTGTATACTATCTATTCCCCAAGGCTCTGGGGTAGTTAACAATCTCATTACAAAAGAAAACGACATCCAGAAAGGAAAACAAAAAATAGTCCCAAATTATACATCAACAAAAATAACAAAATCAAAAATATAAAAAAAACACCCCAGAAAATAAGAAGTCATGCAGTTGCAATCCTCACCTTATAGCATAACTTTCTTCAGAACAGACAGTAGTAGATGTGCTCCCCCAATTCTAGTCTCTCCATGTCATTCACAAATGCAACCAATGCAGTTTCCATGCTGTACCCTGGCCTATAACCTGACTACCAAGGATCTAAATACCATTTTCTCTAGATTCTCTGGACTTGCAGAGCCACTACGTTCTCTAGAATGTTACCTAGATCAGGGGTCTCCAACCTTGGCAACTTTAAGACTTGTGGACTTCAGCTCCCAGAATTCCTCAGCCAGCTTGCTTGCTGGCTGAGGAATTCTGGGAGTTGAAGTCCACAAGTCTTAAAGTTGCCAAGGTTGGAGACCCCTGTCCTAGATTATAGATCTAAATTATCCAAAACAGTCAAATCAAGTCAAAGTTCTTTGAACAGAGGGCATACCGCACCCTTTTTCAAAGGGTTAACCCTTTGGCATAGGTCCTCACTTGGAGAAGAATTGATTATTCTTCAAATCAAACTTTCTTCCCCTTTATGGGGGGGGGGGGGGCTAACCAGCCCTGAGGGACAGGCATCCAACTAAGAAGCAGTGAAGATGACATTCCAGATATTTCCTCAAGATTCAAAATGATCCCAGATCATATCACAAGATATGAAGTTCAGTCATCTCCATTTTCTTACTGAAATATAACTGCTCTGGAATCTGGTTGGCTATCTACAAAATACCACAAGAATTCTTTACAGCAGCCATTGAAATGGTTTGTGACTATTTTTCCCTAAAAGGATCAAGTCATTTTAAACAAGGTCACAGTATTAAAGATACAGATTTGTTTATTTTTATTTATTTCACACACTGCAGCATCCGTTAGGCACTTGGGTTAATAGGCCTTTTTCCACTGAGGTGGTGGTTCCATCATGGAACTCCCCAGCAATCATAAAGCAAATTCTCCACAACAGGCAAAGGTCATGGGTCAGATCATATTGAGACAAAGTACAAATCTAATGTGTGTTTTTTCATATGCATTAGGCCCATAACTGTCATGGCAGCCATTTACTCCTGACTCATACCATGACCCTTGTCAAGGAAAGGCAGGTTGAAATCTCCCAAAACTACCAGCTTGGGGTACTCCATCTTCACCTCAGCAACAAGGTCTAGTAGCTCTGACATGAATGCTGCGATGTAGGAGAAGGAATGGTACAGGAGGAGTAAACCCATTTGGCACAAACAAGGATTGACGCCTGGCTATCTGTAGTGTAGTGCCATTGATCCTGACAGAATCTACCCAGCTTCCTGCAACTCAGGACTCTCACTGGTTGCGAACTCAGAATCCAGGATTGGCAGCTTTCCAAGAGAAGAACATCACCTCCTCCTTCTCTTAGGTTTCAGTGATGCAAACGAGAAGTGTCAGGCGTCCTTATTTATTTATTAAACTAATTTATCTGCCCAACTCTCATACACTGATTTTAATCGATATTAAATAATAATAGACAGACCCGTCAATAGCAGCAGCCAGAGCATGGGTTCCAGCAATCTGGCTTTTAGAGTGAGAGCTGGAAGCTGGAAAATGGAGAGAGACGATCGAAGATATCAAGCATTTCATTCCTGAGTGTGGTTCATCTTCACCCTCCTGCCATACCTCCCATTGCTTGTCCCAACTGTAATCTCGTTCCTCCACAGTACACGCTGAAGATGATTAGGGGACTGGAGGCTAAAACATGATGATGAACAGTTGCGGAACCTGGATATGTCTAGTGTAATGAAGAGAAGAAGTAGGAGTGACATATCAGCAGTCTTCCAATATTCAAGGGGCAATCACAAAGAAGAGGGATCAACCTATTCTCCAAAGCACCTGAAGGCAGAACAAGAAGTAACAGATGGAAGCTTATCAAGGAGAGGACAAACCTAGAACTAAGGAGAAATTTCCTGACAGTGAGAACAATTAATTAGTGAATCGGCTTGCCTCCAGAAGTTGTGGATGCTCCATCACTGAAGGTTTTTAAGAAGAGATTGGACAGCCATTTGTCCAGAATGGTATAGGGCCTCCTGCTTGAGCAGGACATTGGATTAGAAGGCCTTCAAAATCCCTGTTATACTGTTACATTCACCCTGGCCTATATCCCCTGATCTCAAAAAAAAAAACCCAAAACCACCCTCTGCCATCTACCACAGAACCACAACCACAGTAACTGTGAACTGATTCAGCCCCTCAAGCACCCCATTCACCTTTACCATGTCCACAGCACACCTACATATCTAGCCGCCTCCCCATCTGCTCCCTCAACCTATTCTCACTAGAGGCAAGGAGCTACTCAAAAATTAGATGCCCTCTTGACGCACCCAAATTCTAGACGTCTCAACAGTTCTTGTGTGAGGAGCAGCCCTAAAGGAGCTTCATGTTGATGAAAACTGATTTCTAAATTGTTCTAAGTCACATTCTAGTCTCCGTTAAAAGGTCCAAACCCTTCTAGATAGTCATTCTCTTCCAAACCAGCCTCCAGAGCAATGCTGATGTTAGAGGGAGTTCTCACACCAAAGTCCAACTTGCAACTCACAATCACTACTATACCATCAGTTGCCAACCCACAGCATCTAGAGTTATCACAGTCCATCCTTTGAAGGTCCTGTTGGCTTCTGCTGTCATGCATTCAGGCATAACCAAAGATGAACAAGGAAACCCCAAATCTGAGGCTCTCCGGACTTTCAGCACTTGGAATTAATCAGCCCTCAAGAGGCTGAGAAAGAGGCCCCTGGTTCAGGCTAGGTTGAAAATTCAGGTTGTAGTGCTGCATTCCCTTTTGGATAATGTAAGCAGGTTCAAAAACATTCTTAAGACAAAAACAGTGTTACAGTAAGTGTTATTTATGAATCCATATATTGTGCATTTCGTAGTTTTAAAAGTACTTTTCAGACCAGCTCATCTTATTTAGAGCAGACTACCCAGGATTAAATTCAAAGCAGAATGTGTATGGGATGTGAATTCCTGCAAGCATTTTTGATGCAGTAAAATGAGTGTGCCTGAAGTCTTCCGCTTCTTCCACTGAGGTTCTGTTTAGATGTGCTGAACTACATCTTTTGACAATGCTGCCAGTGGAGTTAACAGTTGAGTGTCAATTTTGGCAGGGCTCTATCCATTCTATTTTATTTGTAAGTATGCAGCTTCCTTCTGTGTAGAAATAACTGGATAGGATTACCTTCTATTTCACCAGTGACTAGCTTCAGAGGAAGAGCAATCCAATTCCTAACTGAGTCCAATTTTTGATTGCTGCTAATGGTGTCTGCAAATAGGTAAATGTTTCTGGTTGTCTCTTACAAATGGGGAATACAGAGTTACACTGCATTTTGTCGCCTCATGCAGCCATGCACAAAATCATCTGGATGCTTCAAATGTGGTGTTGTGCTGATGGAACACGCCGATGAGGCTTTGAAAATCCTTGGTGGAGTTGGACTCTTCTTCAGTTTCACAGAGGTAACTATGTCTATGAAACTAAACGAAAGCGGGCTACTTAGCCTAGGTAACAGTCAATCATTTCAGTCAGGCCTGTCAGACTGGCGGCCCTTGGGCCGGATACATCACGTGTGGGCCACGCCCACCCCAGCTTCACAAAGGCAAAAAATGTCGCGATACGTTACAATCCGGCCTGTGACGCGATCGGGTTTGACACCTGTGATTTAAGTGTTTGAAATATCCCCTGATCTCATGGAGAGATTTTATTTATTTACTTGTTTGTATCCCGCTTTTATTATTATTATTTTTATAAATAACTCAAGGCAGCGAACATATCTGATCTATCTTCCTCCTCTTGTTTTCCCCACAACAACAAGTCCTGTGAGGTAGGTTGTGCAGAGTGTGACTGTCCCAAAGTCACCCAGCTGACTTTTCATAGTTAAGGCAGGACTTGAACTCATGGTTCCCTGCTTGCTAGCCTGGTGCCTTAATCATTGCACCAAACCGGCTTTCGATACAACCAGTGGAGATAATTAAGTCATCTGAGTAACATTACAGTCTACCCCTTTGATAATTACACATCAAGGATAAGCTGTAGTTTCTACATCTCTAAAGTTTGGTTGAATAGCTACTTTTTAATTTAGCGCTGAAATGGAAATGACGGTTGAATTAATTTGGCATCTTAAGGGAGGGCATTCCAGGGCTGACAGACAAAAAAAGACTTCTTTTAGAGCAATGGACCACAACTCCCAAATTCTCAGCAAAGATCATGTTGCCAAGGAAGTTCTATAAATTTAACTCTGAAAACTGGTTCTCAAAGGGTTCTCACCATATATTTGAAAGAGACAGCTCATGACAAATCATTTCCTAACCATTCATAAGATAAGCATGTTGGGATGAAGGAATGAAATCTTGTAATTGGAGGTTTTTTTTTGTTTGTTTTTTGCCTTTCAGATCCTTGGAGTATGGCTTGCAATGCGTTACAGAAACCAAAAGGATCCCAGAGCCAACCCCAGTGCCTTTTTATAGTTCTTTCTCCTACCACCTTCCAGGTTTCCTTTTTAGTTAGTCACTTCTTGCTTATTTAAGACCTCCCATTTCCATCACTTGGTTGCCAACCACTCTCGCAGGCCCTATGAGGGTGAATTTTGCCTTTATGCCAAAACGCTGATAGGATGAAACAGCAAGCGAAGGTCTCATCCATGACATGAAGCCTTTGGCATGTGGCAAAGGGATCCAGTACTGGAAGGAAAAGGCAGACATTAGTTGGTATCATGTAAGATAGTGAAAAAAAAAATCATTTTGTTGACTCATGTAATTGCTGCTCATAACTACAATCATTTTGGTGTTTTTAAATTTTTTGCATTATCGTACCCGTATTTTTAAAAAATAGATTTTCCCTAAAGCTGCTTCCCCCCCCCCCAACAAATGGCTTCATCTTGACAAGGTGAAGTGCTTTGTCTTACCTTTTAAGCAGCAGAGGCAACAATTGTCCCATAAAATTACTTTCCATCAGGTTTACCTTCCCAATTTGTGTTTCCTATGGTCAAACACAGTAGACACGAGTGCTATATGAAGCAGCTCTGGGGAAAGATTTAGTTTAAACAAGCATGATATATGTCTTATTTTAGGATTATTATTTTTTTTGCAAGCTGAAATTGAAATTAACCTAAATTCAGAATTTACAATCATATACTCAGGCTGCCTCTTTTTAAGGAGGAAGGTCATAATCTGCCTAAAACTGACCGGAGAACTCACTTGCTCGTAGTGTAATCACCATTACATCTTTAAAAATTCTTAAAACTGGCTTGAAAGTGATTTCTCTGAAAACCTGTATACACCTTTGGAACAAAAGGAACTTGAGTGATACCAGCTTTGGATTCCAAGTCCCTTTGCAATATTCTTCCTGTGGTGGAGGATGAAGACTTGAAACTGTTGTATGCTGGTGATCTAGGTATGTCCTATCCTGTTCAGTTGTTTCCCCTATATTCGATGGTTGTGAGTAAGGATGTATGTGAGGATCTTAGCTAACCCCCATTGGGGATTCCGTTATTTGAACGCTAGCCCCCCTGTGTAGTAGCCCCTCCCCCTGCTTCCTGTTTCAGCCCGCTATCATTCTCATATGCAATTTCTTTTGTTCTACTTTTTAACAAGGGAAGCTGCGGCTGAGCACAAGCATGTTACACATTAACACTGGGCTTTGTATAGTATTAAGTGAGCTAGATGGCAGCCTAGGAAAGACGGTTGCCGTGCTGTCGGTCTCTTGTCAAGAAAGGTCCTAGTGAAGCTCCTACAGAGGCGTCCTTTCAAAGCCAGATCTTTCGAGGACGGAGATTGGAAGGACCCGTGCCTTCAAGACGAAAAGCAGCACGTTCCCTTTTAACAGGGAAAGAAAACACGGACTGCTTTCTCTTTGATGAGTATGAATGTCTTCTAGTGAAACCTTGAATGTTTCATAGGCTGCGCCCTTATTACACGCACCGTACTATTTATTTATAGATTACGGAATGTCTCATAATCAGTGGCATATTTTGTGAGCAAGTACTTATATAAGGCAGGTGGAAGTAGCTTGGCAAATTCTTCTCAACTCCTAAAGCTACAGCCGGCCTCTTGAGGTTATCATCCTGGGCAATAACGTAACATTAAATGGTATAGATAAGCCCCAAAACACTTTTCTGCCTTTTGAAAACAAGTGTGGATTGAGAAAGATTGATCTCTCTAAACTTTTTTTTTTTTTTTTTTTTTTTGAGCTAGGGTTACAACTCCAGTCAAATGTTGAGATGGGAAAAAGTGGGAGAAGATCACTGTAAACATTTCATGTGTACTCTATCCTTCTGAGGATTACAAAAGTTGGCTAATAATAGAATGCAAATACGAATGAATGACAAATAACTGAAATCATCTAAAAAGCAAGCACCTGGCGAGAGATGCATCTTTAGATTTCCTAAATGCAAAATAATAATAACAACAATAGTGGCCGTTTGCAGCTCCTGAAGGAGCATTATCTGAGAGTGAGGCCCTCTCCCACACCCTGAAAATAAGAGCTGGCAGGAGTTGCACAAGGGAGACATCATGAAAAGAACCTGCCCTGGAGATCCCAACAACTATAAGTGTGAATCATGAGACAGATTCTCAGCCATTTAAAGCTGTAAAGGTTAACATTAACACCTTCAATTATGCTCAGGAAGCAACTGGCAAACCAGATAATTTTTAGTAGAGGCTTCACATGATCTTGTATCTTGTACTAGTTAGGGTTAGATGCAGTTTTTGTACAGTGTAAAAAGTGTGTCTTGATGGACAAGTTGCAGGAGTTAAGACGTGAAGTAACAACACATTGATAACTTGTCATCAAACCTGACCAACCTGGGAAAGGTGCAATTAGTTTAGATGTAACTACAAGGGTGCACTCACCTCACATGAGAATCCAGTGACATTTGAAGCTTGAAGAGTACTCCCAGCCTTGCTCTTTCAGAGAACTTTATCTAAATTAGGCTGATCTCCGTCTCCATCTTCAGTTTCCCATTTGAAAACTCGTTTAGATTTAATTTCGGATTGTTCCTGTTCATTGACTTGCATTATTGAATTGACAGGAACTAGTTCCTTTCTTGGAATTGAATGATGAGCAATAGAGCTAGGTTAACATCAGCTGGGAATACCCTTCCAAAACTCCCCCACACACACACACACACTGGTTTCATCCTGACAGTATAGGAAGCAAGATGGAAGTCTACCAGACATCAAGAGGCAACCCCAATTAATACCTCGGCATCACCTTCTGGATGTCGAACGATTAGAACCATGGTAAAATAAGAGTCTGATCTTACCCTATAGTCCAGAAAGTCTACCCTACAGTCCACTACACGTTGTAGTGGTGATAGCAAAAGTGACAATGGGTACAGAACTGGTAGGACTATACTCCTCCCATCAAAGTTCCAGAAGGGTCTAGGACAGGGGTGGGTTCTAACTTACCTCGCTGCCAGTTCGCTTCCTCTCGTGCCGCGTGGGCGCGCCTCGGCGCGTGCACGCTTTGCACGCGCATGCGCAGTGCAAATTTTTTTTAGAAAAATTCTCCCCCCCAAAAAAAAGCCGAAAACAAGATGGCGACGCATGCGCAGTGCTGGAAACTCGGCTTCTGTGCATGCGCAGAAGAAGAAAAACCCGGAATTTAAAAAAAAAATGCAAAAAAAAAAAGATGGCGGCGTTCACGGACCGGCACCGACCAAACCGTGATGTCATCGTGACATCACCAGCGGGTCGCTACCGGTTCGGGCGAACCAGGAGGAGCCCACCTCTGGTCTAGGACCACTTTGCCATGGCCAACTCGATGCAGCCCACTCGCTGCGGAACAAGAGTTACACTAATATCGAAGAAATTGTGGAATAGAATCGTTAAAGAATGCAAAAGGAAGAACAAAATGAAATGTGAATGACAAAAAATTATAACTTTTTAATTATTTTAAATAATTAAATTGAATTGAATTGTCCCATGGCGAGTTGGCCTTGGTGAGTTGTCCCAGGCTGAGCTGGCCATGGTGAGTTGATCGCGGCAAGATGGCCCTGGTGAATTGGCTGCAGTGAGTTGGCTGCTGCAATTTGTCCCATTCTGTTCCAGAACAGGTGAAAAACCCAGGCGACCGGGGGTATTTTAATTCTACGATCTGGCTGAAAGCTTGATATTCATCCAGAAAAATCAATATTATTTAGCTGCATCTAGAGCTGCAGGGCCACTACATTCTTCATCACTATATCATGAAGTGGAATATTGAGACTGGCCTATAATTCTACAAGTCTCCTGCGTCAAGAGCATGATTCTGCTATAAAAGATCTTATGACCATTAGGCAGGGGAAAGACATTTTTAAGCAGGAACTGGACACTATTTTAGCAGCCTTTACACACGGGAAGGGTGCTGGCAGTCTACTGAGCTACATTACTCGCAGGAACTGATTGAAACAATTCAACATGCACTTTATATAAGGTGGCAAGTGAAAACTGGACTGTAGCCATGGTTGACTTATCCTGTTTACCTTAGAGGAAGGGTTAGACAGATACCATGCATTAAACACCCAAAATGGAGTTTGCAGGCTATTTCTCTCAATCCACCTGTTTTGCTAGGGACTATTTTGGCCCTACAGTGGTGGTTGATAGGGAGGGTGACGGAAAGAACCTATCAGAAAATAGCAATCTGATGTATTCAGAGCTGCCTACGGCTTTAAGATCTACATACTTTTCCTATCATGTACACATGGAACTGCTCCTGTTGCGACAAGCAATTTAAATAAATTAATTTCTGTCCAATGCAGGTCTTGAACGTTTTTCTTTAGTACTTGCTACTTTGCTACCTTGGGGGAAGGAATGGCAGCAGTCAGGTGGGTTCCGGATTGTCTTACTGCTGGTTCGCTCAGGGACGCGACGCGCGGGTGGGTTGTGGGTGTGCGCGCATGCGCAGCACAAAAAAGCGCATGCGCAGAAGCAAAAAAACAAGATGGTGGCACCTACAAGAGAACCGGCTCAGCGTGGCAGGCTTGGGTCGCTGCCGGTTCTAGCGACCCAGGCCGCCACGTTACTAACGGTTCTATAGAGCCGGTCCGAACCGGTAGGAACCCACCTCTGGCAGCAGTGTTAGAAAGGTTAGGTAGCGATACATTCTGTAAAGGGAAATTTGCTCCAAGGCATACTGTCCTCAATGCTGGTGCTTACAAATAAAAAAAATCAGCCTTTTGACAGAAGTCATCTTGCTCTACTGAAAACCGAAACCTTTAATGTTAGAGCTTTTGAAAATTCAACCCTGCTTCATTGTTCCTCCCAGCAAGTAGTAGCATGCTCCTTTGACTTAAGAGCTAGTAAAGAGGCTGACCAAGAATTAAGCCATAGCACTGAAGGACAGGTAGGTGGGCTTTCTGTGTTCGATCTATCAGGAGCCACTAGATTGGCCTTACTAGTTCAAACCTTAGATTCTACAACCCAGCATTCTTATTTCACCAGGCAATCATGTGGGGGCCTCCAGGAACTTACAAGCCAAAGTTAAGAAGACAATGGCTTTAAGCTTATTTTTCATCCTAATTATCAAACACATCTTTATTTATCAATTTATCAAACACATGTGATTGATCCTAAAAGGAGATTGTGGTTTCTAACCAGGGGAAGGGGTCTGTTTTTACTTTACAGGTAGTCCTCAACTTACAAAAGTTCATTTAGTGACTGTTCAAAGTTACAATGGCACTGAAAAAAGTGACATATCACCATTTTTCACTTACGCCCATTGTGGCATCCCCATGGTCATGTGATCAAAATTCGGATGCTTGGCAACTGACTCATATTTATGATGGCTGCAGTGTCCCAGGGTCACATGTTCAGCTTTTGTGACCTTTTGACAAGCGAAGGCAGAGGGAAGGCAGAGTCACTTAACAACCGTGTTATTAACTTAACTGCAGTGATTCACTTGCGGCAATCAAGGTCATAAAATGGGGCAAAACTTATATAAATGTCTCATTTAGCAATAGAAATTTTGGGCTCAATTGTGGCCCTGAGGACTACCCGTGCTTTATTTATTATTTATTTTTATTTATTTATTTATTTTATAAAATTTATATGCCGCCCAACTCCCGAAGGACTCTGGGCGGCTTACATCATAAAAAATAAAAGATATAAAAGCAATTAAAAAAAACATCTATATTTAAAATAAAACACTCACACAACCATGCATGGGCCAATCAGGGCAACTATTGGCCCCAGGCCTGCCGGAAAAGCCAGGTCTTAACGGCTTTACGGAAGGCCAGTAAGGTGGTACGGATCTCGGGGGGAAGTTGGTTCCACAGAGTCGGAGCGGCTACAGAGTGCAGCTCGCGAAGGATGGCACTTGTGTGGGTGTACCTTGGCACACTCACGACTGCTCGCGCAGCTGCATTCTGGACCAGTTGTAGTCTCCGGACACTCTTCAAGGGTAGCCCCATGTAGAGCGCATTGCAATAGTCAAGCCGTGAGGTGATAAGGGCATGAGTGACCATGAGCAGAGCCTCCTGATCTAAATAGGGCCGCAATTGGTGCACAAGACGTACCTGTGCAAAGGTCCCCCTGGCCACTGCTGTCAGGTGTTGATCTAATCTCAGCTGTGAGTCCAGGGGATTATACACTGCCTATCTCACTGTGTAAGTGACTGAGTGGCTGACAAGTAAAAAGACCATTAAAATCCTTACAAAAATATCAAAATTAAAAGGACAGAGGGAACATTCTCAAACCAACAACCACTGCCAGGGCTACATACCACTATTGGATCCCCATGTTACCAGTACCAGATTTTAATGCTTTTCCAGAAGCCCAGAAGAGTGGGGGGCCAACCTCACCTCTGGGGGAAAGATATTCCATGGAGCGGAGCGGTGGCAAAAAAAAAAAAAAAAGGCTTTCCCTAAATTCCACCAGTCGAAATTCTTTAGCTGATAGGATCTGTGACTGGACTTCCTTCTGGGCCAGGTGGGATGGGTCATTGTAATTGGGACAAGACGGTTCCTCAGATAACCTGGGCTCATGCCATGATGGGTTTTGACAGTCATACCCAACACTCTGAACTGGACCCGGCATCCAATGCAGCTCACAGATATTTTTTTATACACACAGCCCTAGAGCAGAGTTCCAAACCTTTCTAGCTTCACAGACTGGGGGGGGGGGGGGAGGATGATTCTGCATGAGCGGCGGGCACGTGCCTGCTGCTGGCACAAATAAGAGCACGTGCATGCTTGCCCACTGGTACGCTTGCCCGCTGTTTGTGCAAGTGGAAATGTGTGTGCTCGGCCCCCCCCCCACTTCTGTGGCCTGGTTCTGAATGGCTCAAGGCCCGGTAGTGAATTGTGGCCCGGGGGTTGAGGACTCCTGCCCTAGAGGCATCCACTGCTACATTCTGCACAAGCTGCATCTTCCAGATATTTTACAATGGTAGCACTGTGAAGAGTATGGTTCATATGGCGGATGACCAGGGAATGAATGAGAAGGGATTCCCAATCTAAGAGAAGGGACAACTGGTGTACAACACAAAGCACAACAAAGGCCTTCCTAGCCATTTTCTGCTACCTGCTCCTTGAAATAGGAGTCATGAGTCTTGAAAGACCCACGAATTATGCACTGGGTCCAGCTGAGACAGTTCAACCCCATCCAGGATCAAAGGTGATAAACCCCTCCCCAGATACAGAAGAGCCCCACAGCCACTCTGTCTTCCCAAGGTTCAGTTGAAGCCTGTTCTTCTTCATTCAGATGCCCACGGCATCCAAGCACCGCAAAAGAACATCCATGGCATCACTCAGTTCATCCCGGACAGAGATGTACAATTGGGTATCCATTCACTTGCTTATGATACCTCATCCTGTGGTGATGGGTAATCTCGCTCGGTGGGTTCCATGTAGATGTTAAAAGGGAAGAGAGAGAGCATGGAACCCTGTCACACCTCACATAGTTGAAAGGTCACGTCTTAGCAAAGCAAAATAAGGTTAGCAACAAAAAAACGAGAGGAGGTTTGCACGTGTGGCTTTAACTCTATGTTTCCTTACTGAAGAAAAGTTCGGTGATAGCCACGCTATCAATTGTATATTTCTTTTATCGAAATAGCAACATATAGGTGGTGTCTTGAGCTACATAAATGGAAACTTCAATATAAGGCACATACAGTAGCTGCCCCTGAGAATACATATGTACCAGAGTCATGTATGTTTCAAATAATACGTATAATGTACTGTCATTTCTGTAAACAGCAAAATCAATTATGAAGCTCAGATCGTTGATTATCAACAGAAGAATACATAATAACCCACGCCACTGAATGTATTACAATGCAGTTAACTTGCAGTTTGCTGCCCAGAGATTTGGATACATCGTAAGTACTGTTAACTTAGAAATAGCTTTGATTGGTAAAAGGAAAAAAGAAAAAAAGCAGCCAAATTTCCCGAGTTTGTCTCTTCAGTTCTGAGTACCCCCAAATCAGATGCGTACAAAATATATTTTAACGAGGAACCTCTCTAAAAAATATATTTCAGGTTAGAGTAATGGTTGATTAATATATCAAAGGGGAAGAGACAGAACCTTATTCAAATGAAGCATTATAACAGTTTACGCCAACATTTAGCTAAAACAAGGAAAATAGGAGGAACGTATTAGCAAAAAAAGATGGTTGTTACTTGTAGTAAATGCTGAGCATGATATTCTCACAGCATGAAGATAAACTGAGCTCCCAGTTGAGTTTTAAATTAAACTTGAATGGCTTAGATTCCAGGTTGGTTGTGATATGGCACTTCTATCAAGGTTTTTTTTCTCTTAAAACAGTCACTCCCTTCTCCGCAAGAAATAGCAAAACGCACTAAACATTGTTTAAATTGGCTATCCATCCCATGCAGCCAGACTCCAGCTTATCTTGGCAAAACCAGAACACACAAAAAGCAGTTTGTTGAAGTTACCTGGATGTTGACGTATGAGCTCCCATATAAACAATTTCCTTCAACTACCCACTTCCATCAGCAAAAAACAAATTATTTAGAACAAAGGCATATTTTTGCAAGTAAAAATGTAAACAAAGTGTCTTTTACTTGGCTAAATCGCACATTCATGAAGCATTGGCAACAGTTCTTTGGGGTTTCACATCAAGATTCCTCAGGCCCTTTGCTAGAAGTCCATTAAAAGCTGTAAGAGTTGAATAGGGATTTTTTTTTTTAAAGAAAGAGGTGTACCTCACCATGGCCATCTTCCCTGGTTTATCCTAGGAACAAAGATCTACCAACAGGAGCAAGAATTGTCTTTTCACCCTTCTGCAAGATAGTTCAGGCATACGTATCTGTAGGTTGACAAGAGCTTCTACTGCATCTAACATACTTGCTAAAGGAATATGTTAGATTTGTAGAACTACATGAAGTTCATAAGACCCATAGTAAAGGGCAAAGCAGCCCTCAAGAACAAAGGGAGATGGGGAAAGGAAAAAAAGAAAACTATGTAACAGAAAGCAAAATGGATAAGGAGAAAGGAAAAGAAAATGGGAAGGGAAAGGAAAGGAAGGAGAGGGGAGGG
>QLTV01003097.1:616907-636503 GCA_003457575.1 Thermophis baileyi
ACTCAACAAACATTACCTAATCCAACACAGAAAGATATACCAAGAGAGAGCCAGAGAGAGAGAGAGAGAGAGAGAGAGAGAGAGAGAGAGAGAGAGAGAGAGAGAGAGAGAGAGAGAGAGAGAGAGGAGGAGAGGGGAGGGGAGGGGAGAGAGGAAAGGAAAGGGAAAGGGAAAGGGAAAGGGAAAGGGAAAGGGAAAGGAAAGGAAAGGAAAGGAAAGAAGGAGCACTAAGCAAAACTCAAGAATGTTCCAAAGAGGCTATTGCAGAATCAGATTGTCAGGAACCTCATTAACAGATCAAGGCAAGCAGCAGGATTTACAATAACTCTCTTACTTTTGGAAGATTCTGAAAAATCAGTACACGTCATAGAACACACAATGTGAAGCATCAGATTCCCAATTTGAAAAGCAAAAGGTTTAGCAATATGAATTTCTGTTCCTGAAAGCTCTTTGAAGTGTAGATGAATCAACACTTGAGCAATCCAACCCAGATAACCATTCACCAAACTAATCACAACACGAGACAACTTCAGGTGGCAAGAAAAGGGAAAGACCAAACTATACTTGCCTGGACCTCACCCATATCCTTTATTGAAATGTTATCATTTTTAAAAGCCTTTAAAAAATGTTTCACATTAATATTTGGAATCGAACAGATGGAGAATGCCTCTCATCTGAACATGTTCCCCCATGCTGAGATAGCCAACAGCGTAGGTCTGTCCTGACCAGTGTCTTGGCAATTAAAAAAAGAATTGTGAAGACTTATACAAAAATAATCTTCTGCTCCCATTTTTGTGGAGCTCTGCAACATGCTAAGGCAAGGCTTTAGTGTCAAACTGTTAGCCACAGGAATGTGATAAGGCAGCAGTATTATTATGTGTAAACTGTTATAAAAAAATTTTATTAGAGGAAAAAGGGGCTATCCAAAAGAGACCTTTGGCAAAGAACCCATAGATGACCGAGATGCCTCAAACCAGGCTGTCCCAAAAACAGACCTCCAAGAACGCCACTGGAGATCAACCCAGGAATACAGAATGCGCATGCACAGTGACGGAGAGATGCCACTATAAAGTCCTAACATTTTCAGGGTGGGAAAGGATTTCAATGGTGCATTTCCTGCAACATGACCCTCTCTGTTTTCATGCATGTTGTCAAAAGCTTTCTCCTTCCCACCCCCTTCAATCCTAGCACAGCCAGGACAGCTTGGGGACTAGTCTGAGTGTATCCACTTGGTGGGGTTCACGTTATACGCATATTCACAAAGTCTTTTGTATAGTCTCTTCCCCCAGGCTTAGGGATTCGCTGGGGTGCTACCCTTCACCTGCGTTCTTGTCCTGAAAGTATTGATGATGCAAGGCTTGGAAGGCAGATATACGCTTCAGTGGATTGAATGTCAGCATTTCCTAGAGAGGCACAGACACAAAAAAGGAAATCCATTACATACATCTCATAAAAACATATATGCACACATTCATCCACCACTGCAGTTGTGTTCCAAATCTCTCCTGAGCAAAAGCCACAAGAGAGGGTCTGAAGGCAAAGCAAACCAAGGACTGGAGCCATGGAGATGGCTCCAACTTCAGTAGTTCTCAGATCCTAGAGATCCCTGGCGTGCCTCTAAAACTTGAACTTGCATTGAAAGTACTGCTCACGCTATTCTGTGATTAATGTCGAATTCACACAATACATTATTCAGATGCCAGTTGTAGTTGCCACCGGCAGCATGACTGGAGGAAAATTAAGTCGCTCCTGGTTATCAAACACTGAGTCACTAACACTCACTGCCTCTTCCCTGCCAAAGACAAATGCCAAGACGGTGGGGTGCAAAGAACCAATGACTTAGTGACTCATGTAAGCTACCTAGATAGGAAATCTCTCCTTTGTTGCGTATTTCCACTCTCAGAATAATACCAAGCTCAGGCTCTCAATGATCATTCTATCCCCAATTCTCAACTCCCATTTTGCTCTGGTTTGTGCCGTAATTACTCTGGTATCTCGGAACTTACCAAAAGCAGCTGAGCCCCCAGGACCTCGATTTCTGGCACAAAGTTCTCCACCGGCTGTGGGGAGCGAGCAGCAAAGGCACAGCGTGGTAGAGACACATCCAATGGCCAATCTTCCTCTGAAGGAAGACCAATCAGGCTGAAGGAAAGAAAGGGGAAAAAACATGAGCTAGATCCAACTCAGATTGGTTTCAAGGCAATGGGGCAACCCTGTTAGGCACTGCAACCCCAAAGGCTTCCCAGCCATAGCACCAATCTTCAAACTACATGAATGAATGGGTTTTCATCTTGTAATCATTGTTCTAATTCAGGATTTTCAGATTTCCAGAGCTTGTAAGTGCAGAACAAGATTAACTCCCCTAAATAATACTTCCCCTGCGGCCCTGCCTAGTCTGAGGATCATGCAATTTAACTGGGATCAAGCACAACTAACCATTAAACATCAACAATAAAATAGATGACTCCTATTTGCATAGTTTCTTACCATCTTTTTAATACATGAACTGGAAATCTGTGTTTTCCAGATATTGTTCAACTACAATTCCCAGCATCCTCCACGAGAGGCTGTGCCCCTTGAATGTCACAACCCAGCAATGTCCCTGCTTTAACTCTCAACAAAAGCCAGTGGCCAAACCCCTATTACTTCTGGCCACTTGCTCAATTAGAAAGATCAACAAAATAAGATCCTGCAGCTATAATGAGTCACTTCTGCTTTCTCTGGCTCACCAAACCCAACTCACAAACCTTTGCTCTGCATCTTTATATAGAGCAGAATCAGTCAAGCTACCGCAAGTTACGTTGAGCAAAACCAATGCTCTAAATAATGATAACAACTTCCTCTTTGTGATGATTTACTGACCCACAACCTTTGGCATATAATAAGAAGTTGAGACTCACTCAAAGATCTTGCCCAGTTGGTCAGCTTCTGATTTGCCACAGAAGAGAGGTCTAGAAAGAAGACAAAGGGAAACTGCGGTCATGGCAGTTTATGACGTTCACAAATTCTGACTCTCTTAAAAACCAGGACTGCTCCTTCCTTATTTTTTTCTGATATCAAAGTACTGAGGTCAAACATAGGGCTTGGTTAATGTTATATTATTCAGGGGCAAGAGTCAGAGCCCATCATAAGGTTAACTATTTTAGGGCAGCTGTGATTCAATCCACGGAACTGAGAAGAGTAACAATTAAAAAGGCTTCATAGAGACAGGCTTTGAATTTATTTATTTATTTATTTACTTACTTACTTATTTATTATTTGATTTGATTTGTCAACAAGTGCAAGGAAACAGGACACATGAAAAAATGGCACAAATAAATGGATATAAAGAAGCAAAACATAGCCATAAACACATAAAATGAGTACATACAAATGGGTACAGTAGGACAGGGACGGTAGGCACGCTGGTGCGCTTATGCACGCCCCCTTAGGGACCTCTTAAGAAACGTGTAAGGTCCACAGTTGACAGTTTAAGAAATTAACAACAGGATCAGGTAGAGTGTTCCAGACATCTACTACTCTATTGCAGAAGTCGTATTTTCTGCAATCAAGATTAGAGCGGATTACATTTAGTTTGAATCTATTGATAGCCCTAGTGTTATTGTGGTTGAAATTAAAGTAGTCGTTAACGGGTAGGACGTTAAGGTAGATGATCTTGTGTACTAAGCTTCCGAAGATAATAAGCTTATTATTCTGAAGATAATGTGGGAGTAAAGCCAGACCACTGGAATTAGCAAGCAATGGCAATTGGGGAAGGCCTAGCCACAGACAGGAGATGACTGTACCTATTGATGGAGCTTATAGATAAGGATACATTCTGCAGGACAGCCCAATTCTTCATCAGATTGCCCAAACTAGTATTTCCGATTCATCAATACCCAAGGTTCCATCAAACACTGCAAGCTTCATGAATCTCACACACACACACCTTTTTGCCAAGTTTCTAGTTCTTGGCCAATGAAATGTTGAGTTTTAAGAGATGTATAAAATCTAGGAAAACACTTCATGCATCATTAGATGTACCTCCTCTCCCAAATGAAAACAGTAGCTTTAGACCAGGGGTCCTCAAACTTTTTAAACGGGGCCAATTCATGGTCCCTCAGACTGTTGGGGGGCCGGACCGGCTAGGTGGTCATGTGACGGTGGGCATGGCTAGGTCATGTGACTAGACGGGCGTGGCCAATTTAACAGTCCATTAAACAATGCACACAAAATAAACTTTAATTTGTTTTGCTCCTGGGGTTGTTTTATTTGCTTTTGTTTGCATGTTGCTCTTTTGACTTTTCTTTTTACTAGATCATTTTTTCAGTAGTTTAGGAGTCTAGTGGTCCACTTCCAGCAACATTCTGCAGGCCAAAATTGTTGGCCTTACCTTTCAGTTCGAGCCCGCAGGGCTCGCGAAGTTAAGTCCTGCACTCAGCCGAAGGGTGGGCGGGGCAATGTGGGCGGGGCAGCCTCGTGGTCATGCGCAGGCCGGATTAATGGCTTCAGTGGGCCGCATGTGGCCTGCAGGCCGTAGTTTGAGGACCCATGCTTTAGACAGATCTTGTATAAGGTGCAGTGCCCCTTCAATTGGATATTACAAAGCTATAGGCGTACTCAATGGAATTGACTCCTTTAATTAAAAAGACAGATGACGGACAATTGTTCACAAGTAATACCGGATTGACTACAGTGTCCAAAGACCAAACATCTTAGAAAGAAAAATAAGAGAACTATGCAAAAAGATGCAGTGCTGAATAAAAGCTTGAAAGAAACTGATAAAAACCAGGTGTATCCAACCTGCAGCCCGCAGGACACATGCAGCCCTGAACAGCTAGTAAGGCAGCCCCACAAGATGGTACACTTTTAATATTCTGTGATTTATATAAACTACTGTATATTATATATTTTATGTGCAGCCCAAGACTGTTCCTCTTCACTCAATGCGGCCCAGGCAAGCCAAAAGGTTGGACATCCATTGCCCTAGTCCACCTTTTCTTCACCATCGATCCCCTTTAAAAAAACTTTTGTGGCCACGGACCCCCAAGATTTAAATAATAACATTTCTTCAAGGCTTCGCGGACTCGGTGACAACATCACAGCCCCCCAGGATCCGTGGCCCACACAGATTGAGAACCACTGTCCTAGACCAGCCAGAATTTATGCTAAGTATCTATGTAGAAAAGGGAAGCTTGGACACTCAGCGTGGCTGGCTAAAGCCACAAAGCGCAACTGGCTTTCATTGATAAGCCCCATGCCACAATGTTTCCTTCCTTTCCTATAGTTGTATGCCCAAGGGACCAGCTAAGAAAGAGCTCTTGCAGAAAATCTCTGATGGCCTCTTTTGGGCAGTCACCTTCTATTATGCTACTCCCTCTGCTGGCTTTGAGCAGGTAGAACAGCTGAACAAAACGTTGCTGAGATGCTTCCAAAAGGAAGCAATTAAGACTCCAAAAGGATAGGCTACTATGGTATTATGATATGACAACCCGAGGGTCAGCCGCAGTATTATACATAAAGTTTACTCCACATTTAGTAAATCTACAGCAGCAGGAATTGGCAGGAATTCAAAAGAAGGGAAAGCCTTAAAGGAAAAGTTACAGGAAAATAAGAAAGAGATTGAGAAATGCAAGTAATTTTAATCCCTGTTGCTGCAGCCATGAAAAGTTATGGAAAGAGAAAATCAGCAGATGCAAAACACAATTACATAGTTGCAGAAGAGGAAAATCAAATATCAGCAATAATGGAGCTAAATTTAGTCTGGCAATCTAAAATTTAAACTTGTAAAATGTTTCGGCTATTCGGTGTAAGGATATTCCAACAATAGAGGTAATGAAAGAAGAATGAATTAGAAAAGATTACAAAGCAGTTACATGTATGGGAACAGGAGGTTCACAATTGTTGTCCCTGATAGGCCCCGTTATATATTGAACCCCAATAGTATTCATGATATAACAATGCTACTTGAAGAAACACATTCAAAGGACAAACAATAGCGGAATTATAGCCGCTCCATTGTTCATTATAAAGACTTTAAGGGAATGATGAACCAGTTTGGTCTATTGGTTAAGGCACCAGGGTATAAAACCAGAAAATTGTGAGTTTTAGTCCTGCTTTAGGTATGAAAGGCAACTGGATGACTTTGGGCCAGTCATTCTCTCTGGCCAGCCCACCTCACAAGATTGTTGTTGTGGGGAAAAAAGGAGGAAGAAAGAGTGTTAGATATGTCGGCACCATTGGCTAATTTATAAAAAATAATAAAGGTGAGAGATAGGTAGGTAGGTGGGTATAGAAGTATGGATAGCAAATTAGATTAGATTAGATGATAGATACTGTAGATAGGTAGGTAGGTAGGTAGATAGATAGATGATAGACAGACAGACAGACAGACAGACAGACAGACAGACACACACACACACACACACACACACAGGCAGGCAAATAATCACTAAACAGACCCTTGGACTGGACTGCATGAGGAAAAGTAAAATTCTCAACACGAACTTCTACCAGTAATGATGAAGAAATGTACTGCAGTCATTTCCCTGCCAACTTATTTGAATAATCAATACAGCCAGTATTTTGCAGAGATCACAAAGGAATGGGTAAAGTGATGAAGAGGACTGGTGAGAAGATATAGCAAGAAGGGATGGGTTAATTTAGGCTTACAGTATCTCAAAAGGGAATTAACAAGAAAAGAAACAAATGGTATTTTAAAGGAAATGGGAGAAAACAGCTTCAGTAAGATGGAAAACTAATTGCAGATGGAATTCTAAAAACAAAATAGAAAGGATATGAGGAGAAAAGATAAGCATCAAAACAGCAATCCAAGATGTTTTAACATAGACCATAGAAATAAAGGACATATAACATCGTCTGAATAAGGATGGCTAAGCAGAAGCAAGTTCCACTGCTTAGCAATACTTGGAAAGACTGAGATACAACTGGAAGGTTATTATGTAATGGATTGGTTATTGGGAGAGTGTGGAAGCAGTACAAAAGGCAAAGATAATAATGGCAGAACAAGGGGCAGAAATATCATTATAAAACAAAGGGGAAAAACAGAAAGCAAACTTGAATGAAGCTAAGAAAAAGTAGCTTTAATGGGTGAAATTTAGTGGTTAGAATGCTGTATTGCAGGCTAACACTGCCCACAGCCTGGAGTTCGATCCTGACAGGGCTCAAGGTTGATTCAGCCTTCCATCCTTCCGAAATCGGTAAAATGAGGACCAATATGCTGACACTTGTAAACTGTTCAGAGAGTGCTGTAAAGCACTATGGAGCAGTATATAAGCCTAAGTGCTATTGCTAAGTGCTATTAGAGATGATTCAATATTAGAGCTTTAATTGTGGAAAATACAGATGATGTGATAAAGAGGGAAAGCCACTTCTCCGAACACTATTTGAGAATATATTTATGAAGCCCTACAGGATTCCGAAAGACAAGCTGTAGATAGTAGAGGTGTCCACATCACTGTCTTGAGTGGACATCTCAAGTGCAAAACAAGGTTCCTTGGATCATTCTGGAAGGATCTAAGCTCAAGATACTTCCAAAATGACCAGGACTGCCCATTTCACACCAAAAACTGGGTTTTTTTACACTCAGGTAAGGGTGTTTCAATCTTCAAATAGTTCAGATTTGAAACTCAGGTACACCCCTTGGTATGAATGTAACGATCAAGAAAATACTGTATTAGAAAATAAATGTATTAAATATAAATTCTATAATAATAAAACTACCCAGTTGAACAGATACAAAGTACGATTCTCTTTCTTGATTTAGTGGAACAAGAACTGATGGGAAGCGGGCACAGAATTGACTAAACCCAACCTTATAAAGAGCACAATTGCTAAATAACGTGAGGCCAGGCAACAGAGAAAACATTGTAAATGTAATTGTTTTTAGTTCTGCTAGAAATTACATGGACTTCGACAGACTCATCATATCAACAGTAAAGGGCTGTACAGGTAATCCTTGAGTTACAACTACTTGTTCAGTGACTGTTCAAAGTTACAATGTCAGCACCCACCAGCCACACTCAATATTCTCATCCACCCGCCGGCCTGCTTTCAAGCCATCTAAGGCAAAACTTATTGTGCCTGGGACTTGAAAATTCCTGCCGGCTTTCCCATTGACTTTGCTTGTTGGAAGCCAGAAGGAAGTCACAAATCATGATCAATGAGGTCCTCGCTTAAAATCACACAATCCTCACTTAACAACAGTAAACCAGGATTAACATCGCTAAGTGATGCAGTCACACAATGTCATGCTTTATGACCATAATCAAGCTTAATAACCAAAATTCAGATCCCAATAACCATCTTTGAGGACTAAGTATACATACTTACTGATTATAAACTTTCTGACAATGAAGTGTTCAAAATATGAATGCTGAATAGATTTCATTTTCAGCTGGATATAAGAAAACAAATTTCCTGCTTTTCTAAGAGTGAGGGTAGTGTCTCCCCCTCTGGACAAGTAATCTTATAAAAGAGAAATTTATTTTGAATTTGCTTGATCTAATTATTCTTTGCAAAATTATGTTTATTATCATTTTAGATTGTCAGAAAAAAGTGGCTTTCCATTTTCTTTATAATGAAGTTTCAATCAAAAACAAATCATAACCAATGAGAAATTAATTATCCATCTAGAAAATAAATCTATATTATGTATTTTCTTTATATTGGAATGGACTTAAATCAGGCAGAAACATCAAAATCCTTCTGTAAACATATGATTTAGTTAACTATCATTTACATAAAATTATGTATCTCTCTCTTTCACATCAAAACTTTGATTCAACATACTTTGTTAATATATGATGAGAATAATATACCTGTTCTATCAATCAATCAAACCTTTATTGTCAATGCACATGTGTACAATGAAATTGAATGAGCCTCCCTTATACATACATTATTATATTATATTATATTATATTATATTATATTATATTATATAATATTATATTATATTAATTATATTAATTATATGATATGATATGATATATGATATGATATGATATGATATGATATGATATTATATTATATTACACTGGTAGATACATGTTGCATGCTGCACTGGCACTGTAAGTCTATCACATTAAACCTGATTGTGGTGTTATGTTGCGTTTAAGAGTCTGACAGCCCATGGATAAAAACTATTTTTCAGCCTATTTGTTCGGCTGGCTATGCTTCTATATCTCCTGCCCGATCGTAGGAGAATAAAGAAATGCTGTCCAGGGTGTGAATCATCCCTAAGGATTTTCCTCACTCTGCTGAGACAGCGGGACCTGGCGATTTCATCCAGTGGGGTTAGGGGGCAGCCCATGATTTTTTGTGCTGTGCTCATCACCCTCTGTAATGCCTTCCTATCAGTGGCTGTTAAGCCAGCATACCATACTGTGACACTTCTATGGTGAGATCACAATTATATAAATCATTTTTTAAAAGTTTTGTAAGAGATAGAACTACAAAGTGGGGAACTACGATCTGTAAACTTCAACTCCCAGAATTCCTGAGCCAATCATGCAGAAGTTCACAGATCGTAAAAGGGCCAGTTCCCCACCCCGAGGTATTCCATTAAAGTTTATATCAACGTGCAACAGAATTACTTTTAGTTTTGCATTTTGATTATGTTTTAGGTACTTTTGTTTTTCCTATATAGTTAATTTAAAAAAAATATTAAAAGTATTAAAAAAAGTAAAATATTAAGATCAATATTATACAAGGAGGGGGAAAAAGCTTAAAAAGGAACAAAAACATACAGAACAAATGTTCAGATTTTTAGCTCTTGAAAAAGGACCAAGTAATGTACTGACACAGAATATGCATACTGAACTGAAGGTCGGGGGGGGGGGGGGGGGGGGAGGTCATCCGCACCATTTACTTCCTGATTTAGTATCTCTGTTCTGTCAGGTTATATTCTCGATTCTGAGAGGAACAGAAGATTCTAACAGCTTCCTAAAAAAGCTGATATAGGATGACATAAAGACCATCTTGTGAATCCACAAACAGAATAGAAGAATAACTTCACTGTACTGTTTGCATGTTAAGAGTAGCGTAAGAAGTACAGTTTCTTCAGAAGAGACCCACACTGTATATTATCTATTTGCTAACATGTGGAAACTGTCACAAAGACAGCTATTTCCTTGGGAGTTGGGCGGCATAAAAATGCAATAAATAAATAAATAAATAAATATTTTAGTAACTTTCTGCTTTGTGTTTCCGAAATACCCTAGAATAAGGCAGGAGCTGCTCACATCTGGTAAAACAGATACATTTGTTGAATTTTAAGAATATGAAATTTGGGCTATATGACATTTGGGGGTGCATTATTTCTAAGTATCAGGAATGAATTAATTAGTATTATGCCGTGCCTATATTTTATGCTTGTTTATAGTCCAGAGAGATGCTGTTCGGAAGTAAAGGAGAATATCCCAACTGTAGAATTTTGGACATCTGCTGTGTTTCACCAAATACACCCTTCCCCAATAAAAACCCTTAGCATCCGAAGATGTAAATAATACCGTCTGTTGCAAAATCAGCTAAGAACTTTTTTAGTTTTAAGTGGCAGTGAACTGAAGATAGTTGGATGAAATCCAGTAATGAACTATTCATGTGGTACGTGCTTCAAAGGAAGCCTGTCTGTTGGCTTCACTCTTGAATCTGCCAGAAGAAATTTATGGGAGCAAATTATATAAGTAGTGAGAAATGCACTCCCAAGTTATGTATACCTGATTTGAGCAATCCTGGTTTGGAAACATGGTCAAAAATAATCAGGCCTGATTTGATTCCAGAGCAAACCTGCACACTTGAATACCACAACCTATAGAAATAATGGCCACGCATTTTTCCCTTATGCCAGGGGTTCCCAACCTTTTCTATACCCCCACACCCCTAGAACACTTCTGATATATTCTCGCACCCCTTACAAAAATAAATAATTCTATGCATATAATTATCCATACACACTATAATTTTGAATCTTCTAAACCCAAGTTTTTGCACCCCGGGTTGGGAACCCCTGCCTTATGCAAATGAAGGCAGCAGTACTTTAACTCACTTAACAATGGAGAGAAAAACTGCGTATTTAAACTGGGATTTTTGTAAACTTGCATGTTTTTCAGCCGGAACGTTTTTAAACCTCCACAGTGCAAGCCTGTGAAGTGATTAAGCACATGAATCTGTGTGAATTGTGATTTTTTTTTTTTTTTTGGTAAGTTACCTAATAGTCAAACTTAAGTTGCATGCAAGACGATTTCAAAACAGCACGTGGGGCCCTTAGGCTCTGTAGTCTCCCTAATCCTATCTTCTCTTGAAAGGGGAGCCTAAGGAGAGCAAGAGGAGGCCATTGGCTCCTCCCTATCAATCCTTAGCCTGAAAGATAAGCAAGACAGAATTCTGGCAGGCCAAGCCTTAATCTATTGTTTCCCAGCTGCTGACTGTGGTCATATGCTAGCAAAAAGTATTTACCAGCTCTGATCTGACACAAGGACAGCAAAGGTGGCAGACCGTGAGTCTACTTGGAAGACAGAACATGCCTGGGTCAGCCCTCGCCTTGCTACCGGCCTCTTTTCTAACCATTCTTTATCCCTTCTGTATCAATCCTTCCCTCTTATTTCAAATTATCTCATTCTGTCCTTAAGGCTGTGAAAAAAGGAAGCTCAGCGTATTTCACCTCTGCGAATGCAACACCCTCACCAAAGGCTTACACAAGCACACACACACACACACACAAAACTCATTCCCACCCAGACTCAATACTATAAACACCTATAATGGTATTCTGAGGAAACTCCATCTCATGAAATATTTTTTTTTTAAAAAATAGAAAATGCAAGACTCAAAATTGGGGGGAGAAGGGAGCTGCATGAAATTGCAGGCATTATGGGGACCTATACAATTGCTTTGAAACAATCTGAAATTAGCTAACTGAAGCTCTGCCACAACCCTCAAAGATTTGTTTTCCCAAATGGAAGGCAAGTCCTCCTTCCTCTTCCTTCCCTTCAACCACTTACTTCCTTCGGAACATCTCTGCAAAGATACATCCCACACTCCATAAGTCCACAGGAGTAGCATAGGTTGACTGGAGCAGCACTTCTGGAGCACGATACCAAAGGGTGACCACCTGGATGAGAGAACACCAGAAGCATGAAGATGGAGGAAAGCCACAGAGGGAGACTCAAGTTCCATGCTGGAGATGAGGCTAAGTTCCATAAGAAAACATTCTGATGCTTCCTATTTCCTGGGCTTCCATCCGTCACAATTCCTACTCAGTCCGAACTACCTACTTCCCCATCCCTACCAGGACATCTAAGCATCTATTTTGGTTTGGAAATGATATTGTTAATATTGAATGTAGATCTGCAGCTACATATTAGAGGAGCAAGGCTACTTTCCATTACACCTACCAAGACCACAGAGGTTATGGAATACCCCCTTTCCCACTATCAACAGTAAAAAAACAACAACAACAGAGCAGTCCCCTCCCTATTAGCTGCAAAGATCTCTAAAGGTAGAAATAGCCACCTGCTATTCTCCAGGTGTTATAACCTAGCAGCCCCCAACCTTTCGGGCACCAGGGACTGGTTCTGTGGAGGGCAGTTTTTTCTGCGATCAGGAGGGCATGGTTTCCCACGCTACCTGGATCCCATGCGTGCGCGGATGGGCCTTCGCTTGCTCACGCAGCCCAGTCCCTGGCAATCCGTGTACCAGTCCGTGTACCAGTGGCGGTCCACAGCCCAGGAACTGGGGACCCCTATGATAACATAAGAGTTTGGGATTCTAGTAGCTGGAAGTCTAAAACATTGGGATAGAATTAGCTGGTAGATTCCCGTCGTCATGAATCTCCGAACTTAGCTGTGTTAGCAGGAAGAGACTTTTTTTTCTTTCTCATAAGATCTGGACAGCACTCACCAATGGTGTCAGGGCCATCTGGCAGCTGTAGATACGGGCCAGTCCAAAGTCAGCCAGCTTGATTTGACCAGCGCTGGTCACCAGGATATTCTCTGGCTTAAGGTCACGATGAACAATGCAATTCGAATGTAAGAAATCCAAGCCACTCAAGAACTGACGCATCATGTCCTGGAGGTGACAGGTGGAAGAACATGTGACATCGACATCTCTGCTTAGGATTCCTTGTATTGCTTACCAATCTGGAGGTCAGCCCAGAAAAGAGAGTACTGGACATCAATCTAAGGTTGATTTACCTTTATTACTTCTGAGGGTAAGCCAGGAGGTGGTGTTTTTTCCAAATAGGCTTTCAGGTCCTGATCTACATGCTCAAAAACCAGAGTCACTTTGGTTTCTCGTTCAGTCCGTGTAGTGGTGCAAACATCCATTAGTCTAAAGAGGAATGAAAGAAGAGACACTCAGCAAATATTCCACAACTACCAAGGAAGATGGAGACTGGTGGTGAAATTAAGAGAACATCTTAAATCAAAAGGATCCTTGAATAGAATTTCACTGATCCTGAATCACATCCAGGCACATCGAATGTCCTGAATAAAGAGACAGGCTGGAAACCTCACAGCTTGCAAGAAATAATATAGGTCTCTACATAATGGATTTAATCTATTGGGCTCTTAAGGGTCCACGCCGTCTGCTTTTTTCTTTGTCTCGCAAGCCTACCAAGATATTTCTATTCCAGTCTCAAGATCCTCCTATAAAAATTCTATTGATATATCCCTTCCCCCAATCTCTTCACTCCCATCCCATGTTTATCTCCCATTCTAACTCTTTCAGTTCACCCAGTTTCTGCTGTGAGTCATCCTTAAGACAAATACTGACCACGTTGTAAATTATCAATAGAGCCAAGGCCTCTGCTCTGCCTTTGTCAACACAATAATAGAGAGCCAAGTGTGGGGGAGGGGGGGGGGGAACAGTCTCTGAGCCCACCAGATTCTCCTAGACCCAATTTGTGATCTTATTTGTTAAGGGTGATCCTTTATAATCAGCAGCCTTCTCTAATCTGGCTCTCCACATACATTAGATCTGTAACCCCAATATGACCTGTCTCTTTCTGTTGCCCAGACCCTGCACTGTAAAAGGCTAGGATGCACTTTCTGTGAAGGATCTAACCAAATTATAGCCTATGCCCTTAATTGGCCTGCTCCACACAACAAAGGCAGATGAAAGTACCCATTGTTATTGGAGCATGGAAGAAAGAATCGAGAAGACCAAATAAGTCAAGAACTATAATCAGAGACAAATTATTCTAAAATAGCTCTCACAAATTATTCTAAAATAGCTCTCAAATTTAGATCACCTGCTGTACAGCCATAATCTGATTGTTTCAGTTTAGGCTCAGAGATCCAATTAACGTGGCTTGTAAACCATGGTTTAAAACAGTGGTTCCCAAACTTTTTCAGTCCACCACCCCCTTGGTGCTACAAACTCATCCTCAGTGCCCCCCACCCCCACCAGGTGGGCGTGGCTTGGTGGTCAGGTGACCGGGTGGGCGTGGCCAATTTGTAAAATGTGGAGAAACTCACTTAACAACGCTCTTGCTTAGCAACCAAAATTTTGGACTCAATTGTGGTCATGAGTCTTTCTTTCTTTCTTTTTCTTTCTTTCTGTCTTCCTTCCTTCCTTCCTACCATCTTTCTTTCTTTTTCTTTCTTTCTGTCTTTTTCTTTCTTTCTTTCTTTCTTGCTTTTTTTCTTTCTTTCTTTCTTTCTTTCTTTCTTTCTTTCTTTCTTTCTTTCTTTCTTTCTTTCTTTCTTTCTTTCTTTCTTTCTTTCTTTCTTTCTTTCTTTCTTTGCATGAGGAAATGAAAAATCTTCAGTTAACTCATAATACTACAGTTGTTCGTGTCAGCAGTTTAGAAGTAGTTTCATTGTTCTGGTCAAATGTCCTGCTTGGATTTTGGAAATCTACTTACAAATCTACTGTTTCAGCAGCTACATTTGCATTCATGACATCTTTATTTTCGACCTTTGTACCAGCATATTGGACTTTGTTCTTGATACAACAACTTTGCAGTACTGGCCTAAAACTATAAGATGTGGCAGTGCACTATAGCTGTGGCTTATACACTAACTTGGATATTGATTTGTGATGCAGAAAGTTAAGTTTGGCCTGTTTCATAAAATATTCTGACATGGGAATTCCAGCCCTTCCATCTTGTGAAGTGTTGATTGATTGATTGATTGATTGATTGATTGTTTGATTATGTGCCATCAAGTGGGGATCAACTCTTAGGAATACATAGATAGATTTTCTCCATGACAATCTCTCCCTGATCTGGTCCTCTACTGCTTCCACCTGCTCACCATTGCCAGTGTAACTCAGTCCACCTACTTTATTACTGGTCTCTTCTTTTTCATTCCACTTTTCCCAGCATTTGAGGCTTCTCTAGGGAGCTACACCTTTGGATAATGGATCATTTTATCCTGGTCATTTGTGCCTTGAGTGGGAACTCTGGGTTCCGCCGCGGAGCTGGCACGGGTGGAAGGCGGCCTTTCCTGCAGCATCCCCCTCCCCTCTTTGGATCGCCCTGCAGAGGGGGGGCTCTGCCTTTGCGGAAACGGGGCGGGCGCATGTGCAGCAGCCCCGGGACATCCGCTTGCCCTTCCGCCGCCCCTCTCAGCGTCTGCATTTCCACCAAGGGCCGCCTGCCCACCCACTGGCCAGGCCGGATGCCGACCTCGGAAGGCAAGTGGGCGTGGGGGACCACCGGGAAGGCCGCGTGGAAGGCCACCAAGCATGGCAGGGCTGCGGGGAAGGGAGTAGGCTGCTACCTCCCTTCCCCGCCGCCCCAACATGCTTTCCTGCCTTCCACGTGGCCTCTTAGCAACCCCCTGCGGCCCCCTTGCCTCTTAACGCCCCCCTGCCGCCTCCTTGCCTCTTAGCGCCCCCCAAAGTCATCCCACCGCCCCCCAGGGGGCGGTACCACCCACTTTGGGAACCACTGGTTTAAAGTTTAGCATAATTTATAAACCTAGGCAAATTGTGGTTTATTCAATAAATCAGTTTAACAAGCCAGGCCTCAATTGGCTACCATCCAAACTCCCATATTCCTAGCGCTAACTACAGCATACACCTGAAGAGGGCTACTACCTTCTCCACAAGTAGTTATGGCAGTTATCAATATGCTCAGTCCCTTTTCAGATTGTGATTATCCTAACCGAGCTCCGAAGTACAGCAGCATTGTGCTCTAGATAGACGGCTAAAAGGCCAACCCATACTTATCACACAACAGCTTAGTCACACATAGATTTTCCTTCCCCTGTTTCTTAAGACTGTGTGATCCCACTCTTCAAATCAGCTTTCCCCAACCAGGAACATTTTTTTTCTGTGTACAAAGGCCACACTGACCAAAGATTGTTAAAGTTTAGTTCTACCGATTACAATCCCACCTAGACTACCTGTTTCTAGGTCTAATCCAATTCACTTAAAAGAGGCATTGAATTTGGAAAATTGCTGTAATTGAAGACAGCCTCATTTCTTAGTTCTCAAACATTACAAACTAAACCCAAGCAGCAATAAAGTAGACTGCTGAATAAATTTACAGCACTGAATCCTTCACATACTCCTTCCATTCAGCCCTTGATATGAACCAAGTCTGGTCCTGTCTTCATCCCCAAGACTCAACTCTATAATCTCACACATGGAGAACAAAAGACCATTGAAGAAAAGCTTTCCAGTGAATTACACTTTATCTAGAAAATCAGTTCAGAGTCTGTGTAGGGATAATGGTTTCCGGTCCCCTTGTTAGTATTAATTTACTTAAATGATTGAGTTAACATAAACTTATGTTCTTTTGCATACATGGAAACATTAACTGAACTGTCCAAAGACTGGGCTTTATGACTATATTATACCATTTAAACCCAATTGCACACACACATTCTATATGTGTGTGTGTGTGTGTGTGTGTGTGTGTGTGCGCGCATGCGCATATATATGTTGACTTGATGGCACATTCTCTCTGTATATGAGTTGAAGATTATTCATCATCAGATGAACTCTACAAAAGCTTACGCCACAGTAATATATTTGCACTATTTGTATTTGCAAAATAATTACTATTATCTCTATAAAGATACAAAATGTGCAATTTGAGCCATATCTTTACACAAGTAACTCTCAAAGGCTGCAGTTCCAGGTCCACAGTCCTGCACCAGCTGCAAATCTAAAAACCCCTACCTAAACCCCACCCCTGGAAGGCTTGTAGTCACAGATGAGGCTCTCACCGCACGATGTTGGGGTGGTCAAGGTGCTCCAAACGTTTCAGCAGGGCCACCTCTCGGACCGTTGACAGAGGGAGTCCATTCTCACTGTTCTGCACTCGTACATTCTTGAGAGCCACAAATTTGCCACTCTGCAAGTCCCGGGCCTTGAAGACAGTACCATAAGCTCCAATACCAATTTCAGCCACAGGTTCATATTGTTCCTGCACGCCCATGGCCATCCTGGCAATCCCTTGCTGGAGTCACTGAAGTTCTAAAAGAGCAAGGAAGAGGAGAAAGGCTACATCTAGTCTTCTCATAGCAAGCTCCTTGAATACCCCAAGGACAATCCTTTTGATTTTTTTTTTTTTAAAAGCAGTTTATTCCTCCTCCATCAGTGTTTTTCAACCTCAGCAATTTTAAGATGTGTGGCCTTCAACTCCCAGAACTCTGAGCTGGCTGGGGAATTCTGGAAGTTGATGTCCACACATCTTAAAGTTGCCGAGGTTGACAAACACTTCCCAAGATTCCACACAGCACCTCCGTTCCTATCTGCCTGACAGTTTCTTTCTGCACCTCACTAGACTACACACCTCCAAGGGAGGATCCTGATTATTTTGATAATGAAATGGATTTGGAACTCTTTCCATCTGCATTCAAGCAGGTAGTGGATCTGTTTCAGCAGACAGTGCTAGCAGATTGAGATATAACAAGATGTAAATGATTTTTGATGCTTTTAATATTGAAACAGAAGAGGGAATTTTAGCAGGTGCTGTTTTTCTCAATCTTGAATGAAAACTGGCACTATGGGGAACTCCCCCTTCTAACAGCACTGCTAGGGATATAATCAATGGAAGGAGAAGGACATAGCCTCGCTAGGCTTCCCACATAGACCCAGATGATTCATGGATATACACACACTTTCCAGTCCTTTTATTTGCAATAAGATTGGGGTCTATTCCATCAAATAAGATTGCTATTGTGACCGAACCAAGTTGCCATAAGTGTGTACTTTCAACATGTTCACTTGGCAACAGGGGAGAAAGGAAAAATCCTAAACTTTATTTACACATCTTCAGTAAAGTGGCTATGCAGATATTAAGCGAACATAAAGAGGGCAGTAATGCTTTCTGTATGTATGTGTGTGTGTACACACACACACAGAGAGAACTAAATCATACTCAGCAATTATTCAGAAAGGTTAATAAAGGCATGTTAAGCTTAGCTAGGCTTCTCCAATTTCCCCTTGTCCTCCTCCACACCAGATCCTGAGCAGGTACATTAATGTTGTCTGAAAAGAGCAGCTGTATCATAATTACAATTGGAGGAGGTGGAAGCTGGCCTTTCCTGACATTCTAATAATGGGGTAAAAAGAGATAAAATTACACAGGGCATCATTTCAAGGCACTGAAATCATATGTAACTTGCTCAATTTTACCCAAATCAGTCCTCCTTTGTCCCACGAAGGTATAAGCAACGCAATAAAATCACGCTTACCTTGTCTTTTTTCAAGCTGCCAATTTTTTGCTAGCCAGCATCGACCACCGCTTTGGCCACAAACTCTCCAAACTGGCCATTTCTCTCTGGGCCACAGATGGCGTTTTTTATACTCCTATGGCAAACAATCTCCACGTGCCCCCCACCAAACAGCGCTTAAAAAAAAACAAAAACTTTTCCCACACCCACAGCAAAGCTGCTGCTGCTGCAGCAGCAAACGAGGCGCCGAGGCCCAACATAGTTCGGCTTCCTTAAAGGAAAAGGGGTGGGGGGGGTGGGGGGGTGGCTTATCGGAGTTTTCAAACAATAAAACACGCCCGTCCGGTTGCGGGACCGTCGGATCAGAGACCGCAGGAATCGTGAACCTTAAGCCCTCGGAATGCAAAAATCTTGAGAATGGAATGAAATAAAATAAAATAAAAAACTCCCCCAGCGCTTTGCTCTTGTGCATTTCCCACTATTACGCTACGCACTCCGGATTCCACAGGCAAGAAACAGTTACATTTCAAACAACGCCCTACTAGCCTCCCATTCCCGGTGCGATCCTAAACTCTTACCCGAACAAAAGCCGAGGGCTACGCTTCCAACATCGCCGCCGTTTCCTCCTTCTCTTTTCGCAGCCTCCTTACAAAACACACACACACACACACAGGCAGATCGGAGAAGGGGGAAGCGTCCTCCCTCCTCTTCGTAGCTTCATTCGCCAAACTGCAAGACGGGATTAAAAAAAAAACGCTTGCAAAACTATTTTTTTTTAAAAAAAAAAGCCTCTTAAAACAAAACAAAACAAACAAAAAAAAAAACCCAGGCCGAAAATCCAAAGACCTCTCCGCTCGCTCCTTCCCCCAACGATGGCCCCCTCTGACTCACTCCCGGTGCAAAGCTTTCCTTAGCGGGATAAGGCATTCCCCGCTCTTGAAGGAGCCACGCGGAAGAAGCGCAG
>QLTV01003097.1:645529-669294 GCA_003457575.1 Thermophis baileyi
ATAATAGAATAACAGACTTGGAAGGGACCTTGGAGTTCTTCTAGTCCAACCCCCTGCTTAGGCAGGAAACCCTATACCATTTCAGACAAATGGTTATCCAATCTCTTCTTGAAAACTTCCAGTGTTGAAGCATTTACAACTTCTGGAGGCAAATTGTTCCACTGATTAATTGTTCTGTGAGGAAATTTCTCCTTAGTTCTAAGTTGCTTCTCTCCTTGATTAGTTTCTACCCATTGCTTCTTGTCCTGCCCTCAGGTGCTTTGGAAAATAGCTTGACTCCCTCTTCTTTGTGGCAGCCCCTGAGATATTGGAACACTGCTATCATGTCACCCCTAGTCCTTCTTTTCATCAAACTAGACATACCCAATTCCAGCAACCGTTCTTTATATGTTTTAGCCTCCAGTCCCCCAATCATCTTTGTTGCTCTTCTCTGCACTCTGAGTCTCAACATCTTTTTCGTGGTGACCAAAACTGGATGCAGTATTCCATGTTTGGCCTTACCAAGGCATTATAAAGTGGTATTAACACTTCATGTGATCTTGATTCTATCCCTCTGTTTATGCAGCCTAGAACTGTGTTGGCTTTTTTGGCAGCTGCAGCACACTGCTGGCTCATATTTAAATGATTGTCCACTAGGACTCCAAGATCCCTCTCACAGTTACTACTATTGAACAAGGTACCACATATACTGTACCTGTGCATTTTGTTTTTCTTACCTAAATGTAGAACCTTACTTTTTTCACCATTGAATTTCATTTTGTTAGATAGCGCCCAATGTTCAAGTCTGTCAATCTGTATCTTAAGTCATCCTTCTGTATCTTAAGCCTATCTTCTGGAGTGTTGGCTATTCCTGCTAGCTTGGTGTCTGTAAATTTGATGAGTTCCCCATCTATTTCCTCATCCAAATTATTGATGAAGATGTTGAAGAGTACTGGGCCTAAAACAGAGCCTTGGGGTACCCCACTGCATACTTCCCTCTATGTAGATGCAGGTCCACTGAGGATAGTTGATAGGTTAGACCTGTGGAATGTGAATTGGTTCCTAAATTCTTATGTAGAAAGCGATTGCGCATTATATGATGAAGGAGAAAGCGTCAAGGTTATTTTGATTGTGACAAATCATAGAATATATGGCAGTAGGTGTTGGGTAGGCTATTGCAGGAAAAGGCTAAAAATTATGTTTTTATTATTATTTATTAAATTTGTATGCCGCCCAACTCCCAAGGGACTCTGGGCGGTTCACAACAATATAAAAAACCATTAAAAGAAAACATAATAAAAACATTTAAAAACAGTTAAAAAACTCATACACACCGTTTCATGGCCAGACCTCGCCAATTACAGAGGCGAGATCAACGGCCCCTAGCCTGCCGGAAGAGCCAGGTCTTCACCGCTTTCCGGAAGGCCAGCAGGGTGGGGGTGGTCCGGATCTCAGGAGGTAACTGGTTCCAAATCTATTGCTGGTCTCCACCTCTAGCCCAGATGTCCCACAGCTGGGTCAAAGTGATGAATGTGGGAGATCCTAGCTCCAAGTCTAAATAGTGAACACCAGGTATGTGCAATATGTCTGCATTTATCCATGGTTTGACCATGGATGAGCAAACAGTATGTGTTTAGGTGAATTCATCACCTTTATATGAAATCCCAATGAATTCTATAAACATGTTCTCTGTTGCACAAGCCATAAATATAAACTCAACAGTTTTAATGGTTACATATATGCTTTATATTCTGAAGGAAGTAAAATAAACTTTTACTCCTACAGACCTGTTTTACAGTTGTTGCTCTTACTAATACATTGCCAGGTACAATTCAAAGTGTTGGTTTTGACCCACAGTACTGTATGAAGTCCTATATAATTTGGCACTGGGGTACATAGAAGACAGTTTTGTCCAGAAACAGCCCACTCAATTATTTAGTCTGTCAGTCTCACTGTTGGCCTTCTGGAAATTATTAAAGACAGAGCTGTTATGGGAGTGAATGGTCACCATTGTGCCCACTGTATTACGGCAGATTTGAGCTTTTATTGGTGTTTAGGCTTTTATTATGTTTATATGCTTTTTATGATGTGAATAGCTGGGAGATGTTTTCTGAGTCCAGCAGTATCTAAACAAAATGATAGCTAGCTAGATATCGCTAGCCAGTCTACCAGCCAGCTAGAGAGGCTGACAGTAGAATTTGCTGCCAGCAGTTATGGCATGGCAGCCAATGGAGGTGCTGTTAAAGAGACACTGGACAGGTTTATGAAGGATCAAACTATCAATGGCTACTGGTATTGATGTTTACTACCTCCTTAATTATAGACAGTATTCTTTATATCCTGGTTGCTGGGAAACAACAGCAGGAGAAAAGTAGCACCCTGCAACCTACTGTGTGACATAGATGGATGGCTTGATCCAGCAGGACCTTTCCTTAAGTACTTATCTTAACATGTTTCTTATTTGTTTTTCCATTGTGGAAGGATTTGCCGTTTTTATGTTTTTAAAGCAACATCTTCCATCTGCTTCCCTTTCCTTGCACTGAGGCATTTTGCATCAGTTCCACACTTTCACCAAAACCTTCTCCCCTGCCCCCACACGGCTTTTTTATTTTTCCCAAGGAAGCACTTTGTAAACTCAATGTGTACTAAGCTTGTTCCTAATGAATATTTTACTGCCTGGGGTTTTGCTTAAAAAAAAAAAATACTGCCAGGGATTCCCCATCCCCTTTTCTCTTTTAGATTCGTACATTCATAGATTCATGGAATAAAAGCATGGTTTTGGGGGTTTTATTGTTTTGCTTTGGAAATTTTGTGATAATTGTCCCAGTTATCTAAGCAGTAAAAATTCCCAGCTGCACTTATCTGGGTTTGATGTCGTTTGGAATAATGTCACTAACCATTAATGAGACTTGGTAGTGTTTGTGAATATTACATTATTGTATTTACAGTATTAACTATATAGCCTAAACAGAGTTAGTGGTACAGTATTCACTTGCGTGTACATTGCCTCTTTTTTAACAGCCAGTATTCCAGATTGCTTTTAGGTTTTTCACAGCTCAACCTAAGTCTCCTTTTGTGTTCTGAGTCTCTTTTGTGCCTATCTGCAAAAAACTTCCAGTTTGCTTCCTATTTGTCCACATTTAGCTGGCGGAGAGGAGGAGGAAGGGAGAACCATTCTATTCTTTGCTGGTCCTTGACAAGAAAATTTAAAAGCTATCAGCCTGTTATTTTCCTAACAATGGTTAGCTACTAGGCTAAGCTTGTCCAACCAACCTGAATATGTTATGCCTCTTCAATAAGTATGTAGGAAGAGTGGTTCAAAATCCATGTAATCCAACATTTGGTGTCACACAGTGGTTGACCAGATGCCTCTGGAAACTGTCAAGCAGGATATGAAGGAGGCATTCTCCCTCCATGGTTTCTCCCCTAAAAGCATACAGCAACCAAGAGTGGCAGCCAGTGATATTCTTCCCTGGTCTCCCTTTAAAGTCTCCCATCACAGAGCACAGAATTGGAAGAGACCCCAGCGTTTCCTAACAATACTTTTAAGAACAAATTCCTCATCTTGTGTGGTCCTTTTGGGCTGGATGTACGATAATTTTATTAAGGGGAAGATTAAAGATCTAAGGCTCAGCAATACCCAGGTGACATTCGTGACCGCCCTAATCAACTGTCTGGATTTAAAACAGTGCACAAATTCATAATGTGATTTGTAAAAAGTAGTTTATGGCTTAATGCGATAAGCGAAACTTGCAACTGAGATATATTTAATAAACCAGGGCTTAAAATGTTTTTGATTTGATGCAGAGTGTGGTCCCAATCATTGAGCAGTTGAACTGGGGAGATGCCATTTTAAATTCGCTACAATACCGAGCAGATATTTTACACTGCATATCTCGAGTCATGATGCTGCCTAGCCACTCACCAGACAATGGGAAATGGAGTGTCCACTATTCCTAGATTATCCTTTTCCAGGGGCACCTTGTATACCAAAACTGTAATCCAAGAGGCAGGAAAGGCAAAGCTTCTCCAATCAGGAAAAATATAGCTGTTATCAAGAGAGTTTTGGTCTGCTGCTTTTTGTCCTCCACAGATATACCTTTCCCTGTCTGGCTGGTTTTTGGAAGGAGTCTGTTATAATTCTCTTCCAATAGTACCGGTGGGATTAATATTATCCATAATATTATCCATAAAGTTATCCATAACTTATCCATAATAACTTTATGGATTTTTATACTCCCTATGCAGGAATTCATGAGTGTAATTATCTGAAAGAGAGATAATTCTGAATATAAAGCCCCCTTTCCAATTTTCCCATTTCAAAGGTAAATTGAAAATTGAGGAGGGGGGATTAATCTTTTTTCAGAGCAACGTACAGGTAGTCCTTGACTTACAATTGAGCCCAAAATTTCTGTTGCTGAGACGTTTCTTAAGTGAGTTTTGCCCCATTGTACGACCTTTCTTGCCTCAATGTTAAGTGAATCACTGTAGTTGTTAAGTTAGTAACTTGGTTGTTAAGTGAATCTGGCTTTCCGCATTGACTTTGCTTGTCAGAAGGTCGCAAAAGATGATCACATGAACTCAAAACACTGCAACTATCATAAATATGAGTCCGTTGCCAAGCATCTATATTTTGATCACGTGACCATGGGGATGCTGCCATGGTCAGAAATGTGAAAACAGTCATATGTTCAAAGCCATTGTAACTTTGAACAGTCACTAAACAAACTGTTGTAAGTTGAGGATTTCTGTAATATATGCAAGGATTCTTAGTGCTTCTCTTCTCCAAAATACAACTTAAAGGCAGGCTGTCAAAAAAAAAAAAAAACCCAAGTGAGGTGAATTCAGCAACAGTATGTTTACTCTGTCTGACCATAGTTCTTGAGGGGGAGGCATGTATTTTTTTTCATAACATGGTAAATGATAGCAATAGCAATAGCACTTAGACTTATATACTGTTTTACAGCCGTCTCTAAGCGGTTTACAGAGTCAGCATATTGCCCCCAACAATCTGGGTCCTCATTTTTCCCACCTTGGAAGGATGGAAGACTGAGTCAACCTTGAGCCTGGTGAGATTTGAACTGCCAAATTGTAGGCAACCGGCAGTCAGCAGAAGTAGCCTGCAGTAATCACTGTGCCACTGTGGCTCATGATCATTAACTCTTACCTAGAATGCCATATTCTTCCAAGCAAATGCTTTGCCACTCAGCTAGTCTCTCCCTAGGAAAGAACTGATAAGTCAGAGATGCTTATTGTTACTCTAGCCAGCCTGACAACGGAGTTTGAAAATTAGCTGGGCTGGGGTTGAACTGGCTTTGGACCAACACTAGCAAGACAGAATGACTCTAGGGTTTATATTTCCTCAGCATCCAGCAGAATTGGACACAATGCTACAGCTACAACCTGATCAGTCAGCATAAAGTAGAGTCCCATTTGCCTTGTTTGCTGTACTATATCTCTGCTGTAGTCACCAATCTGCACTGGTGTTTTGGCAGCTGTAATTTGTAATCTGTGGTTTACCAGGATGCTCAGATCCTTCTCATAGTAGTAGTATTGCTCAGCAGGTACTTCTATCTTGCACTTAATCTTTCCTACATAAATGTAGACCCATACATTTCTCACCACTGAACTGCATATTGTCGGATGCTGTTCTAAGTCTTTTGAGGTATTAGCAACCCCTCTCCTCCAGCTTTGTGTTGTCTGCAATTTTGATGAGCATCTTCTCTATTTCTCTATGACTAAGAAGGTGTCTGAGTCATTTTTGAAAATATTGAAACACAATGAGCCCAGGACAGAACCCCTTAGACAACCCACTGCATCTCTCTCTCCATGTAGACACAAATCTATTATGGACCACATATTGGATACGGTGGTTCAATCAACTCTAAATCCTTCTGATACAGTGGTAGGACTATTGATCCCATATTGTTCCATTTTATCAAGAAGGAGGCTATGTTCAATGTCTTATGGAAATCAAAGTACACTATATCCAAAGCACTCCCTTGGTTTACTACCAATCTAATTTATTTGTCAGAAACAGCAATAAGATTTATCTGGAACCAACTTTTTTTAAACAAACCCATAATGGCTTCAAGTAATCATCTAGTTCCTAGGTCAGGGGTCAGCAACCCGCGGCTCTGGAGCCGCATGTGGCTCTTTCATCCCTCTGCTGCGGCTCCCTGTTGCTCAAAATATGCGTCACAACCGCCAATGTGTGATACCCGCTGGTATTTATTGAGCTTTTCGACCCCCGGTAGGCCAACCATGGATAAATCCAAGAAAATAAAAATTTCAGAAGAAAACAGAACGTTTAATTCAACTATATATGCTAGTTCTGTGGCCGCTCAGGAAATAGTCAGGCACGGGAAGGGTTTTGTGGCTCCCGGTGTTTTCTTTTCTGTGGGAAACGGGTCCAAATGGCTCTTTGAGTGTTTAAGGTTGCCGACCCCTGTCCTAGGTGCTTGGATCTTCCCAAGTACTGATGTCAAGCCAATTGGTCTGTAATTTCCTGGGTCTACTCCCCCCCTGCCCCGTTTTCTTTTAAAGATTGCAACAACATTAGCTCTTCTTCAATCAACTGGCAGTTCCCCTGCATTCCAGGAGTTCTCAAAGAGTACAGCCAGCGATACTGAGATCACATTTGCCAGTTTCTTTTAACATCCTGTCCCAGAAATGTAAACTCATTCAAAGCAGCTAGGTGTTCTCTTACCAGTACCTTACCTTGCTTAACCTGCATTTCTCTTCTGCTTCCCATGCTGAGGCTTCCGACACATTGAACTATGCTTTCCTCATGTGAAAAAAACAGGTGCAAACTAGGAGGCAATATAAATTCAATAAAATAAATAAATAAATAAATAAATAAATAAATAAATAAATAAATAAATAAATAAATAAATAAATAAATAAAGCAGTTTTACTTTTCCTGTTGTCCGTCAGCATCTTGCCATCTTTTTCAGCCAAAGGACTGACATACGAAAAGAGCCCTTATTTGTTTGTTTGTTTTTTTGGCATTTATTTCAAGCCTCAGTTCTTAGTGTGTTGTTACTTTGTGTAACAAGGACTGTAGCTGTTTACACTCTGCCCTCCGTGGGGAAAAAAGTTATTTCAAATTTTATTTCTTTTTTAACTGAATTTCTCCCATTCTTTGGTTCATGCTTTATCTTACTGTGACCTCTATAAATATGTTTGAAAATACTATAAATAAATTTATAAAAGAAAGGCCATAGATATAAATATACTTGACTTAAACATTTACCATATACACTTCTCTATAAAATTTGAACCTAGAAACCCCATCGATTTTCTCTCCATTCCTCCAGATTTTTATTAGGACACTATGTCTGTGGCCCTTTCTCCCTCTACTGTCATTTTTTTCCCTTTAAAAAGTCAAATCTTTAAACCTTAATAGGTAAAGGTAAGCTAAAGGAGTCCCTGCGGATTTTAATCTGGTAGTCATTGCCATCTATAGGGGGCGATGCTCATCTCTGTTTCAAGGCCATTGAGCCAGCGCTGTCCAAAGACATTTCTGCGGTCATGTGGCTAGCATGATGCCATGGAGCGCTGTTACCTTCCCACCAAAGTGGTACCTATTTATCTACTCGCATTTGCTTGCTTTCGAACTGCTGGGTTGGCAGGACCTGGGGCGAGAATGGGAGCTCACCCTGTTGTGTGGCGCTTGGGTCTCGAACCTGGGCTGCCGGCTTTCCAGATGAGAAGCCCAACTTTTTAACTGCTAAGCTACTGCGCCACCCTAACCTTAATAGAGCTGTCTAATAATACGATACATTAATTTTCCAATGCAAACGGTTTCGATATGAACAGCACCTTTGAATCCAAAGTAAGTGTGATTCAAAAACAGCTAATATTTCAAATTATTTCAGATATGAATATTTGAAAAGGTCTACTTTCTAGCTTATGTTAATGATATCCATTTGGAAAAGGCCCCGAGGATAGGATTTTTCTTCAAGTTCACTAGCAAAAAGTTTCATACGCTTTGTTTTCATGACCATTGTGTCACTCAGTCTCAGGAGGAGGAGGAGGAGGCAGGAGTCTTACAGCACGATCTGTTCATCCTGGGTGGCTGGTCTTGCTCCAGGTTTCCAACCAATACACCTGCTAACGGGGGTGGCTTACCAGTTTGTGCATCTGCTTTGAGGTCCCCACCAAAAGCTGAAATCATGGTGGGCCTGACTCAGCATTGCATGCTTGTGTGGGAGATAAACTCAGCTCTGCCAAGCTTCTGGGAATAGGCTTCGGTCCCAGTGAAGGCAGGAGGGAGGTGACTGTGGTAGAGAGAGGCCTCAAAGCAAATATTTTCTTTCCAAATAATTTTGCCAGTCTTGAACTTCGAAACATTTTGATATGTAGATGTTATGGCTACCCCCTTTCATCTCAAGATACATTTCAGAGGAAAATGTTTACTGGAAAAAAAAATGTCACTTGATTGATAGTATGCTGACAGCCATTCTGCAATGTATTTCTTCATTTTTTGTTTGCGGCAATAAAGATGAGACAACTGACAACAAGGTTAGGGTAACAGAAAGGCATGGTGTAAAAACAAACAAACAAACCCTATTACTAGGTTTAGAGCTGGAGGGAGATAGAATAATACCCAAGAGTGTGACTTAATGCGATTCATATTGGTACATCAATAATTACATTGGTGTGTTGGTAAGATTCGGTTAAGCCTATCTTGCTGTTTAAAAAAAGATAAAATTCTATCTCCAATTAATGTGCCAGTTATAGATGAATTTTGCATCGTATGACTATTTATGGATTGTTGGTAAGATTGTATTTTTGTCTATATTTTTCTTATTATACTGATTCATATTTGTCTTGGTTGTACTAATCAAGGGTAAAAGAACAAAAGAAATATGTAAGACACAGAAACCTTTAACTGGATTTCAAATCTTATCAGTCTTTCTAGATCTTATTAACTTCCTTATTTCCAGCAACATGGCCCACATGTTTTCAAACAGATTTGTACAACTGTAGCCTTAGGAACTTTTTTTATTTTTTTATTTTTTATTTATTTATTTAGCTTGTCAAGCATGTATGAGAAAACAATTATAAGTACGAACATAACATATAAACATATAAGTATAAACAGGTAAAGTATATGCATAAGAAATGAGTACGAATAATGGGAACAGTAGGATAGGGACGGTAGGCACACTGGTGCACTTATACACGCCCCCTTACAGACCTCTTAGGAATGGGGTGAGGTCCATGGTAGACAGTTTTAGGTTAAAGTTTTGGGGGTTTGAGGATGTAACAACAGAGTCAAGTAGTGTATTCCAGGCATTGACCACTCTGTTGCTGAAGTTGTATTTTCTGCAATCGGGTTTGGAGCGGTTTACTTTGAGTTTGTATCTATTGTTTGCCCATGTATTATTGTGGTTGAAGCTGAAGTAGTCATTAACGGGTAGGATGTTGTAGCAGACAATTTTGTGTACTAAGCTTAAGTCAGACTGTAGGCGGTGTAGTTCTAGGTTGTCCAGGTCCAAAATTTCAAGCCTGGTGGCATAAGGTATTCTATTACATGTTACTTATTTCCAGCAACATGGCCCACATGTTTTCAAACAGATTTGTACAACTGTAGCGTTAGGAACTTTTTTTTTAAAAAAATGTAGACTTGCTGAATGCTGAAAACAACATTAACTTTCTTTGTTATGATTTACTATGATTCTACAGAATCTATCTTGCAAATCTCCAGTTTTAGGAGATACAGCAGTATCTGTCTGCTTGTTTCTGTCTATCACAGATACCAGAATTCATACCTAGAACCAATTTCCACTGACATGCTTGTCACAGAAGTGGGCAACCTGTGGCTTTACGGCAGGTGCTGGGTTATTAGCAGTATAATTCCTTAGGATATGGATGATGGGATTTATAATCCTATATCTAGAAGACAGCGGGTTTCTCATTCTTTTCTTTAAAAAGACAAGGCTTTTAAAGAGCTGAAGGTGTAATAAATAAGGATGTCCAAACCATCAATGTGACTTGCAGCAAGGAATTTGTATTACCTGGAATTATTGTTCTACATGCACCAAATTACACGGGATAGGATAATTATAAACAAGAATGACATATCAACAAAGACTTCTATTTGCACAGGTTGAATCAGGGAGAGATGTGGATGGATGAGGCAGAATATGCATTTTCTAATGTTACTTTCCATAGTCTTTAATAAAGAAGTAAAATATTGGGTAAGATTTTAATGATCAAAGATAAATGTTTCTGTGTCCAAATATTGGGATTAATACCAAAAGACATTTGGAAGCTGGGTCAAGTTGGCCTAAAATTTCTCTTTTGCCTAGTACAGATGATAGCAGGCTTTCCACTCTTGTTTCGTCCAATATCCTCTTATATTATCTGGGAGCATGGTGCACAGCTTCCTGTTGTACATAATTAGCTATTCAACTTTGTTGTCTTTATTCTCACCCATCTTGCCTGAGGTCAGGCAAATATTTTTATAACGCAAGACACCCCCCTAGTGCTCAGTTAGACTTGCTGTTGCCCTGGCTGCCAAGTAGGAAGCGAGTTTGTAATCAGGAGCTAAATGGTATTACAATAATGATTTCGTAACTTGATGTCCTCTAGTTATGTTGGACTTTCCGGCTGGGGATGATGAGAGTTATCATTCAAAATAATTGGAGGGCACCAGGGTGAAAGAAGGTGATGCTGAAAGTTTGCAGCAGAAAATAAACAGGTATATATAGCCCTCCTTTGGGTTCATGAACTTACCAAGAGTTAGTGGTGTGCAGGTTGGCCACAGAAAGTGAAATTGTAAGTAAATAAATATGGCACCTGAGCTTTAATCTTTCAGATTAAGAGCTTCTTCGCCAGATGCATGATCTGACAGCACAAAGTTCAGAATTGTTCAAGGCATGCTGGCAGTGAAGTCAGAGGGGGTTAACTATTCCAATTGAAGCCCTTTGTTACAAAGCAGGTTGAAGTATTCAAGCTGGAGGCAAGGAACAGCTTTCCCAGGCCGCCAAAAAGGATGTGACAGAACCATCCTTGCCTATGATGTGGTGCAGAGTTATGCTTTTGTTGTTATGTGGAGTACGGAGTTGGGATTTTTTTTAAACAGAACCATGAGATATGCATTTCTCCAAAGTTAATAGTGTCCACTATAAAGCCAAAGGGCACGCACCAGCAGTAATTGTGGTTTTATTGTACAATTTTCTTCTGAACACTTGCCTGTCCTCTGGTAATGCCCATTGCTACTGATTGATTTCTAATTTGCCCATTAAGTGAAGTTATTTATTTACTCTGTTTCTTTCATCTCCTGTCTTTTCTCTGGCAGCTCAAGATACTATACACGTGAGAAACTTTCCTACTGCAATTTCTCACAGCAACGATCCGCCAAGCTGCGGATGGACTGAGGGACAGCCATTGGAATTCGAATCTGGGTTCCACACCAGTCCCCATTAGACTACCTTGGTGTGAGAAAATCCCCAGAAGCGAGTCCCTCATCTGAACTCAAACTTTCCTTTTGATTGTTTATGCTTGCCACCAGGGGTGGGTTCCAATTTACCTCGCTACTGGTTCGCTCCCTCCCGCGCCTCGTGGGCGCGCCTTGTGGGCATGCACATGTGTGCCTCATGGGTGCGCACGCGCTTTGTGCGTGTTTGCATGCGCATGCGCAGTAACAAAAAATCCAGGGGGAAAAAGCCAAAAAAAAAAAAAGATGGCAACTGCATGCACAGTGCCGGAAGTCAGCTTCTGCGCATCCTCAGAAGGAAAAATAAATGAAAAAAAAAATGAAAAAAAATGAAAAAAAAAATTCTAAAAAAAGATGGCGGCCCCCATGGACTGGCACCGACCGATTCGGTTCGGTGACGTCATCGTGACATCACCAGCGGGCCGCTACCGGTTTGGGAGAACCGGTCCAAACCGGGAGGAACCCACCCCTGCTTGCCACCGACTTCACTGCTTTGCTTTCTTGGTTAAAAACCAACGGGTTGAGTTTTCCCCCTTTCCTTTTGCTGCCCTGAGAGAACAATCTTCGCTGATTCATTTCTATGGGTGAGGTAGCTTATAAAGGCCAAGCTACCCATTATATGATTGGAACGCTCAATATTCTTTCTTTTTAAATCAAGAGCTACAAGGGACTGTCAATTGTATTAAATCAGCAGCGGTGTTGGGGAATGGTTCAGAGCCATTTTTCTACTAAGTATTTGCTTCTCCCACCTGGGTCTTTTTTCCTAGTAGGGGAGAAAAGTCCTTCCCTATGGGTTAATGAGATTAAGAGTGTTTTCTCCCTGTGTGAAGGGGAAAAAAAACCCTCCTTTCTTCCTTATTCAACTCTGATCCAATTGGCAAGTTGCCTCCACTTCATTTTATTAAAAAATGAAAAAAACTCCAGACAATCCATTATGCATCCTCAAGGATTCAAATTTTTTTACTACCAGTTCTGTGGGCGTGGCTTGGTGGGCGTGGCTTGGTGGGGGTGGCAGGGGAAGAATACTGTAAAATCTCCATTCCCACCCCACTCCAGGGGAAGGATACTGCAAAATCTCCATTCCCTCCCCACTCCAGGGGAAGGTTACTGCAAAATCCCCATTTCCTCCCAATCAGCTGGGTCTCGAGAGGCAGAGAATAGATGGGGGTAGGGCCAGTCAGAGGTGGTATTTACCGGTTCTCTGAACTACTCAAAATTTCCACTACTGGTTCTCCGAACTACTCAAAATTTCCGCTACCAGTTCTCCAGAACTGGTCAGAACCTGCTGAAACCCACCTCTGATCATGTAATATAAAATAATTTGATCCCAAGTGTTGACCAGACCTATTATTAATATAATATCAGACTTCAGGGCTAATACTAAAGTACAGGATGGAACTATGTCTATCCTTTTGAAACAACCATAATCATTTGTCTCTTTCAGGGAGAAGATTTCATTATCATTGTTTGCTCTTTGATGTCTAGTAGAGAGTCTGACTGTTCACATAAAATCAGCCCAAATAGCTGCATCGTTTTCTTACTGATATAGAAGTTGGTGTTAAACCTTAAGAGCCTTTTAACCAGCTTCCCCACCCCACATGAATACAGTCTACCAGTTATGAATTCCAATCTTTTAGTGTCTTTAGAACTCTTTTTTTTTTATTAGATAAAAATTAAAGGGAGGAAATATGTTGGGTGTTTGGGCACCCATAGGCTGGTGAGTTTTACTTGGCTAGACAGGTCAACAATTGTCTTTATGTGTACTTTATAACCATGGAGTAACAAGTGTGGACGTTACAGCCCTGTGCTATAATAATAGCTTTGTGTAACACATCATTTAGCACAGCCTTTCCAATTGGGTATCTATAGATTTCCCAATCGGTGGTGCTAGTTTAAGAACATCATTCTGGAGAAGACTGTTATACTAATGTGAATTATCCTCTGAAGGTTGGGCTCTTCCCTCAATTTTGTAGGCATATATAAATGCCAGGTTGAACAGACCGTTACAGATACTCTGTGACTTACAACAATTCGTTTAGTGACCATTCAAAGTTACAAAAAAGTGACCTAGTCACACACTTACAACCATTGCAGCATCCCCATGGTCATGTGAACAAAATTCAGACACTTGGCAACTGACTCATATTTATGACGGTTGCAGTGTTCCAGGATCATGTGATCTCCTTTTGTGACCTTCTGACAAGCAAAGTCAATGGGTAAGCCAGATTCACGTAACAATCATGTGGCTAATTTAACAACTGCAGTGATTCACTTAACAATTGTGGCAAGAAAGGTCTTAAAACAGGGCAAAACTCACTTAATAAAGTTGTTAAAAGTTGTTGGAAAAGTTTGAGAGGAACAAAGGACCAGTTTTTGACTGATAAACTGGTTTTAAAGAATTTGAAAAAAAAAGAACAAATTTGTTTATGGCTTGGATAGATTATAAAAAGGCATTCACTTCTGTTTCACATAGTTGGATTGAGAAATGTCTCAAAATGTATGGAATCATCAGAGACATTTGGCAATGTATGAATACTTCAATGGAATTTTAGCAAACAAAGCTGATGGCTAATGGGGAAAAGTTAGAAGTTGAAATCAAACATGGAATTTTCAAAGGTGACTCATTATCACTTTTACTCTTCATACTGTCAATGGCCCACTGACAACAAGACAAATTGTAGGTATGAATTTGCCAAAAAAAAAGGAGTAAAAAATAATCACACGTCTACTCTATGATTTACACTCATTTGGAAAAATAAAGGCTGAACAATGCAAAACACAAAAGAATTTAATGAAAATATTGGAATGCGATTTGTGCAACCATAGCAATGAAGGCAGGACAAATTGATGAAGATGCTGGAATACAGCTCAACAATGAAGATTTGATAAAGGCAGTAGCACTAGAACAGGGTTGTCACTCACATCGCGGCGGCATCACGTGATGTATCGCGACTCCCCCCCCCTTCGCTAAACCGGGCATGGCCAGTGTGTGACGCATCTGGCCCACGGGCCGTGAGTTTGACAGCCCTGCACTAGAAGGAGGTTACAAATATTTATAAATTTCAGAAAACTTTGAAATCAAGGCTAAATGATGGAAACCTCATTAAAGCAATCCCTGTTATTCAGTATACCATTGGAATAGTTGACTGCTCCCTGACAGAACTTGATCATCTGGATCAGAAGATAGAAAAAATTAATGACAATGTGTCATGCTTTGCACCCAAAAAGTGCTATTGATCAACTATATTTGCCAAGAGCTGATGGGGGTGGAGGATTTGTACAGGTGAAGCAAACTGTAGAGGAAAAAAGCATGGCCTGAATGACTATATTAAGAAAAGCCAAGAACCCTTGCTGAAAGAACTCAATCAAATAAAGCTCTTGCAAACAACAAAGATGAAGGTTGAATACACACACACACACACACACACACAAACCAATTTGTTACTTGAACGAACAAGCCAACGCATGGTCAATATTTGAATGATATACAAGGAAAAGCTGATAAAAAAATACCCACATAGAGTTGGTTAAGATCAGGAGTGTCAAAGAAAGAAATTGTAGGCTTATTTTAGCAGCTCAAGAACAAGCTTTGCCAACTAATTTCATGAAGGCAAAAATTCAACATATAACAATCAACAGCAAATGTTGCCTTTGTAGTGAAAAGGATGGAACAATTGACCATTTGATCCATGGCTGCAACAAATTTTCACAAACCAACTACAAGCAGTATGTAATGCCATTTGCCTGCAAACAAGAACTGGTGGGACTACAAAATAGTCAAGAGTAATAGAAAATGAAGAAGCAAAAATGCTCTGGGATTTTAGAATTCCAACAGGCAAACAGCTGCCACATAGCACCTCAGATTAACAATAGCTGATAAGACAGACAAAAAAACCTGGTTAGTGGATGTTGCAGCACCTGGAGACAAAAGAATAGAAGAGAAAGAACCAGAGAAAATCACAAAATACAAAGACATGCGAATAGAAGTAGAACGACGGTGGCAAAAGAAAACAAAGATAATACCAATAGTGATAGACAATTTGGGCACATTCCCAAAACATCTGGAGCACCACAGTAACACCATCAGCATTGACAAAATCACCTGTAAATGCAAAAGACAACTTTACTTGGAACACTTTACATTCTGCGACAATACTTTTAACACCATCAAACAACATCGGTCTGTCCTTGGTCCTTGGGAAGGACTCAGTTAAAGGTGGTTAAAAACGCCAAATCCAGTCTAAACATCTCATAATGCAACCCAATAATAGCACCGATCATGTTACCTAGCTGTCAATCCTTCTAAAATCAGGCAGTTTAATTTTCCATCGGTAAGATAGGTTGCAAGAAGAAATGATGAGAAATAGTTCTACGGATCTTGCCAATATTTCTAGTCCCAAAGTATGGTCAGCCAATACATGTACTCGGTTCACCTTCCTTCTCCTCAGTTCTGTTTTCACTTGTAAAAGCTGTGTGCTCTCAGATCTTCAATAAACGCACATCAATAGTTCCCTGCATTTATATATCTAGCAAGTTTTCTATCATCTGTTTGGGCAGCTAGCTTAAAAGCACTTAGCCCCTTGTTCTAAGTGAAATGCTCCATTAACTAGAACACTTCTCCATTGATCGTTGATCTCCTGTTCTGCTGCCACAAAGAGCAAAGATTGAGTTCTTGAACTCTTCATGAAAGAATTAAGGCCATAAACGTGAAACAATATAATGATGTTGAGGAAAAAAATGCTAAATCTTATGGTTTGGAGAAAGAATGGAATGCTGGTGGGCTCAAATCAGAATAGATTCCCCCCCCCAAAGCAAATCAGAATTCTGATTGAAGTTTACATTTAAACCATTCTGGAACCCTGCCACCAATTCTCCATACATTACAAGCCTACTCATTTCAGTAGGAATTCCAATTTCTAATATATAAAGAGCAAATGTAAGTATATTGTCAACTCTCGAAACGACTCTGGCTCTAGCTGAAGCCATATATTTCTTGCTTCATTTCTTAGTTGCCATACTTAGGGGGGGGGGAAGCGGGATTTATGGAATGTAGAATGTTTTCCTCCAATGTACCAGACATAACAACGATAAGGCTCCTGGGAACCAAGGCCAAATCAGCGTGCCCTAGCAATGGCAGGAGGGAGTGCTGAGAAGTTCATCACCTGCTTGGTTGGCTAACGTGACCTGTGACACGAGAGGGGTGGACAGTATCTATTCTTTAATTATACCAAAAACGCGGGAATTATTCAGTGTTGGTTTCACCTTTGACGGTGCCGATATGATGTACCCAATAAACCACATTTTTGAGGAAGCCAAGGCCTCAGAGTCTTGAATTGGTTGGGAGCATAACTCGGAACATATGACATATATCTATATCTATATCTATATCTATATCTATATCTATCTATCTATCTATCTATCTATCTATCTATCTATCTATATATATATATCTATATATATATCTATATATCTATATATCTATCTATCTATCTATCTATCTATCTATCTATATATCTATCTATCTATCTATCTATCTATCTATCTATCTATCTATCTATCTATCTATCTATATATATATATATTCAAAAAAAGATCTGCCAACAAGGTTGCAAAGGTCAGGCAGTATTTGCAACCTGGATAGACCATTGTTTTGAATCATTCTCAGGCAGATTTCACAGACCTCTACAAATTTATCTAAATTCCTTTTAAAGCCATATAAGCCTGAATTTTATCGCCAGAGTGTGAGATCTAGCAATACATCCCATCAAACCTTTAAGACAATCTCTTTTCCCTTTGGAAAAGCAAGATAAACTTAGGTCTGAAATTGCAAAGCTAGATGAAGAATCCGCTATGAAAGTTCTGTTAGCTGCTGTCTTTCCCTGCCAGTTTTTCTTTGACTGCCCTTCTCATCCCTCCAGCTGAGCTTCAACTCCGTGGGCACCAACAGTGCCTTCTGTTTCCAGAGCCAGATTAATCTTTCAGTCTTCCAAAACTCTGCTTTCCACCTGCAGGTGCTTCTGGCTTAGCAAGCACTTCATGAGCTTGTCCCATAAATAAAGGTTAAGGGAGGTTAAAATGCAAACTTGCCTTTTTATCACATTATAGGGTAGTCTTCAACTTACGACAGTAGTTGAAATCTCAGCTCCATAGCACAATTTGGCAAAAAGTTATGACTTTCAAGTTTCTTTGTAACAATGATTTTCTTCATATTCTCTTCCGAGGCATTCTTCTTTTTACCTCAGATTCCTCCAGACTTCCCATTTACACTTGGAGGACACAGGAAGATAACATTATAGAAAAGAAGCCTCAATGTATGTTTCCACAGTTGATAATTTCCATTGTAGTTCTTTTCCATGATTAACAAATCTGAATTAGATTTGTGGACCAGTCTTCTCTTCTACTGAGACTTGTCATTGCATTTTTGTTTTACAGTATGTATTACATTATTTTATTATATTCACCTTCCAAGGAGTTCACTGTGGTAGTTCATAGCGCTAATTTCTATCTCATTTTATCCTTGCATTAGCCTTATGTGACTTTAAGGTAAAGGTAAAGGTTCCCCCGCACCTGCGTGCTAGTCGTTTCCAGCTCTAGGGGCGGTGCTCATCTCCGTTTCTAAGCCGAAGAGCCAGCGCTGTCCGAAGATGTCTCCATGGTCATGTGGCCGACATGACTCAACGCCGAAGGCGCACAGAGCGCTGTTACCTTCCCACCAAAGTGGTCCCTATTTTTCTACTTGCATTTTTTACGTGCTTTCGAACTGCTAGGTTGGCAGAAGCTGGGACAAGTAACGGGAGCTCACTCCATTGCGCGGTGCTAGGGATTTGAACCGCTGAACTGCTGACCTTCTGATCAATAAGCTCAGCGTCTTAGCCACTGAGCCACCGCGTCCCTGTGACTTTAACTGGGCACAAATGATCTTCATGGCTGAATTAGGATTTTCCTATATCAATGTAATACACACACAAAAAGGCCTGGTACTTCTGGCTTTAGTATATTCTGAGGTTGGATAAATCTATATCATTAGTGCACAGGACTGGTCTACAGAGGTGGGTTGCTGCAGGTTCAGACCAGTTCTATAGAACCAGTAACGAGAATTTCCCCCCGCTTGTTGAACTGGCAGCAATGGCCGGCTGGACATACCCGTGAACCGGCTCTCTCGGCGGCGCCATAGGTGCCACCATCTTGTTTTTTGCTTCTGTGCATGTGCAGAAGCTGGGTTTTTAGCACTGCGCCCATGCGGCGCGCCCATGCGGCGTGCCCACACGGTGCATGAGGAAGCGAACCGGCAGCGAGGTAAGCCAGAACCCACCCGTCTCTACGATAGCATTAAGCACAGTAAACAAAATGAGCAAAATTGTTCTACCATATTTAGTTGAAATTCCCAGTTCATTCACTGATGTCATCTGTGGCATCTCTTGCAAGCCACTTAATTCTGTACTTTTGTCCCCACCTGGCAGATTCAAGCTAAATTTAAAAGCATTATGTCTAATGTTCTGTTCTATCTCCCCATAGATTTGGGGGTATGTTAATTAGCATATATTAAAAAGCTTGCAGGACTAATTAATTAATTATAATTGATCAAATAATTAGAATCTAATTAAAAATCACCTGCACAGGGGTTTTCCCTGCCATTCCTCCAAAGGGTTAAAAATGTAAGGATTTTCTCTAAAACTCAGGGGAAATTCCTTCAGCTGCAGTTCTGGCCATACTTTTGCCTTGTCCATTACCTTGATTGCTTTGGAATGTGCTAATAGGAGTATCAAGCACCTGGTAGATCTAATCAAAGTTGTTGTCTGGAAAGACAGGCAATAAAGGCTGCAAGCTGTCTCCTTCCAGCCTGTACCTTTACTTGCATCTCTGACTTCGCAGCATTAGTTAAAGCTCCCAGGTTTACTAGGTTGATGCTTTTCCAATTGAACAGCTATGCCAAGAGACAAGTGTTGAATTGGACCAGACAGGTTACTTCAGAAAGGGTTATGTGATTCCAAATGGATTCCCAGGTGAGACAGCTAGATTTGCGGGAAACACACATCCATCCATTTTTCATCTGAACTATATTCGTGGTGCATCAAAGACTCCCTAGACTTCCTTTATTACTCCCAATCCAATTTGATCAAAAATCAAGTACTGATTGAAGTCATCATGCCTAAAACTCTTGGCGTTGCGCCTTCTCCTGTTCATCCCGCCATTGGTTTCTCAGGGCAGGCCAAGAACTCCATTTTAGCAAATGCTCCCAACTGCTCTTCCTCGGAAGCAGCAAAATCGGTTTCAAACGAAATACAGCTAGTCCTCGACTTACAACAGTTCATTTAGTGACCATTCAAAGTTACGACATCACTGGAAAAAAGTGACTTATGACCATTTTTCACACTTACGACCATTGCAGCATCTCCATGGTCATGTGATTTACATTCGGATGCTTGACAGCTGGTTCATATTTACGACAGGGTCATGTGATCACCTTTTGCGACCTTCTGACCAACAAAGTCAATAGGAAAGCCAGATTCACTTAACAACCGTGTTACTAAGTTAACAACTGCAGTGATTGACTTAACAAATGTGGCAAGAAAAGTCGTAAAATGGGGCAAAACTCACTTAGCAACATAAATTTTGGGCTCAACTGTGGTGGTAGGTCGAGGACTACCTGTAAAGGCAATATATAAGGACAACAATATAATTGCAAATAATAAAGGAAGCAAAGAAGCAGCAAAAGCACCGATATAATTAAGAATCAAAGCAACAACCAATAGGAAAGGGGATATCAACTGCAACAACAGAAAAAGAAAGATCGGCCTTCGTAAACCTCTGTGAGAAGACGGAGGCAATGAAGATCAAACAAGTAAGCAGTATTGGAGACAGATGGGCTTCCTAGGAAAAGACATTGCACAGAGTTGGCTTCTTGTTTCAAAAGGTCCAGTTCCTTGTAGAAATGTCACTTTGAGTTCAAAAAGTGAATTATCACCTGCATCTGGGTTGCCGTGGTTTAAGATGAATTATACTACAGCCATGTTTCATGGATAAAAAAAAGGGAGGCAAATGGTTCAATAAGCATTTTTACAGCACTTAACAACCCTAAAGCATTTTCAACTAAAGCATTTAAATAAAGAAGTTAAAACTAAATATTAATCATAATCAAAAGTATGTTATTTCAGCTTCCTGCCTCCATCATCCACATCCATTTAAAATGTAAGAATGTGTACGATCACTCAACAATTAAGGCATAACTCGTCTTTACACAACAAGAGGGACCAAGTTCAAAATGTTGGCCTTGTGTTTTAAAGCCCTAACTTTCTTGAGAGCCAATTACCTGGACTTCCTTTACTCATAATTGCTCACCGAGGAAAAGCCAAAGTGCAACTTCATTCATCCTTGGTGAAGATGAAGGACATCTAGTAAACAGGTAGGAAAACTGCTAACAATTAGTTTTTGCTTATTTAAGCTCCAGTTTGCTATTGCCAACCTAACCTATATGGACAAGGACATTAGTGACCTTTAGTTGGAAGACAATTTGGCTCAGATTGTATATATACATATATGCATATATATAACATGTTAAACTTATCAAAGTGTAAAACACAAATGAAAATGAAAATAGTGGGAAAATGGGGAAGGGGAAAAGGGAAAAGAAGTGTAGGGTAAAGGGGGAGGAGGCATTGACTTCTGACTTTAAGAACAGTAGAATAAAATTTATTTGTTTGCCACTCATCTTGCTGCAAGGCAACTGTGGGTGGAAAGGATAACATTACAGCCTCAACTTTTTACTTTTTGCATATTTAATATGTACTATTTCTACAACAGCAAACTTATCTAATCAGCAAAACCCAAAGTCAAAAAATATTTTTTTTTCTATCTCAAGCACAAAATCCAGAAGCGGTTTCCAAGTAGAAACAAAGTCGGATGTGTTCTTTTATTTAATTTAAGCAGTTTATTTATTTATTTATTTATTTATTTATTTATTTATTTATTTATTTATTTATTTATTTATTTATTTATTTATTTATTTATTTATTTATTTATTTATTTATTTATTTATTTATTTATTTATTTATTTATTTATTTTTATTTTTATTTATTTGTCAAACACAGTTGAGCCCCCCCACTGTAGAAACTCACAACAGCTATGGACTATGGTTAGTATAATGTCAACGATGTACTTATACCATTCACACAACATACATGGGCCAATCAGTCAATTATTGGCCCCAGGCCTGCCGGAAAAGCCAGGTCTTAACGGCTTTACGGAAAGCCAGTAAGGTGGGGGTAGTACGGATCTCGGGGGGAAGTTGGTTCCACAGAGTTGGAGCGGCTACAGAGAAGGCCCTCCCCCGCGGGCCCGCCAGCCGACACTGTCTGGTCGATGGGACCTGAAGAAGGCCAGCCCTGTGTGACCTCACTGGTCGTTGGGAGGAGTGTGGCAGAAGGCGGTCACGCAGATAAACTGGTCCTAAGCCATGTAGGGCTTTAAAGGTAACAACCAACACCTTAAATTTAAATTTAGCCATCTCTAATCTAGTTGACATTACAGACGTATTTTCAAGCCTCTCTTAGGGGATCTAATATGTTTTTTTTGTTCAATCTAGGAGTTATTAACAATCATAGGTACATTTTAAATGCTAATTCAAAGCAAAGAAAGATTTATGTCTTGTTTAAATCACCCCAACAGTGTGTAGAAGCAATGTGTTGGTAGGTAAGTATGAAAGGAGTCTTCAGCGGATTTTGGAATGTTTCTGAAAAGGAGCTTCCTTCTGGCTTGTGTTTACCATAATATATTACCCTTTGTTAAAAGATTTCAGTATCACAAATAGCGTTACATCAGATGTAATGCTCCACCATGGCATTGGCTCTCTCTACCGCTCCCTTGGTAGCTGGATGGAAAGCCGACCTCAGTCCTTGAGAGGACCTGATAATTCTCAGGAACTCCCGCCAAAATTTGACCATGAGATGAAATGATCTGCCATGGAACGCCGTGGAGGTGGTAGATGTGGGTGAGGAACATCTTTGCCAGCTTGCGTGCTGACGGGAGGCTCGGACAGGCCACGAAGTGGGCTTGCTTTGAGAAGAGGTCAACAACCGTCCAGATAATGGCGTTCCCGTGGCTCTCTGGGAGCTCAACGATGAAGTCCATGGCTATTTCTTCCCATGGTTGGGTGGGATTCGCCACGGTTTGCAAGAGGCCCGGGGGGGGGGTTCCCCAGTCACTTCTTCATCGTTGCACAGACCGTACAACTCTGGACATAATCCTCTAGGTCTTTTTTCATCTTGGGCCACCAAAATTGTCGGTTGGCCAGATGTAAGGTTTTCAGGAACCTGAAGATTTCTTTCTTTAAATGAAAGGCTTTTAATATATCTTTTACCAGCTAAGTGTGCTACAGACCATGGCTGCAAATAGAAGTACCAGATGAGGGTCTGGAAACAAGGAACAGCTTCTGCTGTCTCTTATGAAGGTGATGTTGGACTTGGATAATACACTAACACAATCTTTAGAAATTAAGCTTGAGACTTTGAGGAAAAATGGATAAAAGACTGGACAAGATGTCAGGGGAAATCAAGCAAGTTAATAATAGGATAGAACTTTTAGAGAAACAATAATTAGAGATTTGGACTTAGAAAGAGGGCTGGACATTTTGGCTATGCTGCAACTCAAGAGAGAAGAGATTCTGTCTGAGGTTTAGGAGGATCTTTTTATTTATTTATTTTATTTATTTATTAAATTTGTATGCCGCCCAACTCCCAAGGGACTCTGGGCGGCTCACAACAATATAAAAAACCGTTAAAAAAAAAACCATAATAAAAACAATTAAAAACAGTTAAAAACTCATGCATACCGTTACATGGCCGGACCTCGCCAATTACAGAGGCGAGATCAACGGCCCCAAGCCTGCCGGAAGAGCCAGGTCTTCACTGCTTTCCAGAAGGCCAGCAGGGTGGGGGTAGTCCCGATCTCAGGAGGTAACTGGTGCCAGAGAGCCGGGGCAGCCACATAGAATGCCCTCCCCCATGGGCCCGCCAGCCAGCACTGTTTAGCTGATGGGACCTGGAGGACCCCAACCCTGTGAGATCTTACCGGTCGCTGGGAGCTATGTGGCAGAAGGCGGTCTCGAAGATAACCTGGCCCTGAGCCATATAGGGCTTTAAAGGTAATAACCAACACCTTGAATTGTGCCCGGAGACCAATAGGGAGCCAGTGCAGCTCACGGAGTATAGATGTAATATGGGTGTACCTAGGTGCACCCACGACAGCTCGTGCAGCCACATTCTGGACCAATTGTAGTCTCCGAACACTCTTCAAGGGTAGCCCCATGTAGAGCGCGTTGCAATAATCTAACCGTGAGGT
>QLTV01003097.1:673214-689894 GCA_003457575.1 Thermophis baileyi
CCCCTCCCGCCCCCTCCAGGCCCCTCCAGACCGAAGGCATCAGGCACAGACCCCAGGTTAACCATAAATACCTCCTGCAGGCAAATGATGTTGGTGTTGTAGCCAGCCAGTTCTTTTCCGAGTAAATTTTGCAGGTAGAAAATGTCCAGCATGGCCGTTCCACCGAAGTCCAGCTCTCCGAAGTTGACGGTGGTCAGCTGTGCTCCGGCAGCCTCACAAGCTCGCACCAAGCACAGCAACGCTGTGACTTCAGGAAACATTGTACTCGCTTCTCAGCCAGTGAGCACACAGGCCCAGTTGATGATCAATGAATTAGGTTGCTAACTTGCTATTATTTTGCTAATAACAAGTGCGAAATAACAATCTGCAAATTTCTGCTACAGCCCAGTCCTGCCCTTGGTGCAGCAAACTATCTGTAGACTTCAGTTCTCCATTTTTCTCATTCCTTCCGGCTCTTGCGAATCTGTATAATCGGAACTCCTCTCTGTTTCTGTTTTTGGCTTGGTTCCACTATTTCTTTGACACCTGGTTTGTTTGCTCTCTGGTTGGGGTTCAAGAGACCCAGAAGAAGTCTTGTTTCAGCAATCAAGTCAGCAGAATGTTGGTTCTGATTTCCCTTGATCTGGGGCTTAGGGGCTGGGCCTGGCCATCTGGCTGCTCCAGCTGAGGAGGAGGAGGAGGAGGAGGAGATGTCTCTGGCTGATCAGCCTCCATTTAGTCCTGGTTTCCTGGTTCCTGAGGCATAGGCTCAGCTGCAGCAACCTTTCTGAAAATATATGAAAAAAACTTGTTCAGGAGTTAGCTGATTTATTGAACTGGGAAGAGGAATGGATGGAGGGAGAGTTGGACAAGTGTAAATGCACTTTAATGCGTTGTGTTGTAATGAGACAAGCATCAAGAGATGTTTGAGTACCTTTTCTCAGGAAAAGAATAAGGGATCAAATTTTGCAATGTCATTTTGAGACAAGATTGATAATATTGATGTAATTGTTTTAAAGGAGATTCTTATTAGGATTCTGAGTAAGAGGAAAGATTACTTCTTCCTAAGCAGTTACATTTGAAGCAGAAAAGGATTCCATTTCACTGGGATAAATTCGAAGGAGTAATTCTTACTTTTCAACATCAAAGCTATAGACTGATTACTGTCCAAAAAGTTAAAGATTTTCTGGAGAAATTTAAGGAGGAACCGTACTTCAATGGAGATTCACAAAGACTGCAACCAACTAAAGATATTGAGAACTACTTTGGGAGCTACAGTTTTAAAGACTTTGATAAAATCTTCTCTTGAATATGGATTATAAAATTTTAATATAGATATAAGTGGGGGGGGGGGAGGAAAAAAGACTTTTCACTATAGGTAGTCCTCGACTTATAACCATTTGTTTAGTGGTCCTTTGAAGTTACAACAGCACTGGAAAAAGTGACTTATGATTGGTCCTCACACTTACAACCTTTGCAACATTCCCAATGGTCACATGATCAAAATCCAGGTGTTTGGCAACCAGCATGGATTTACAATGGTAGCAGCGCCCCAGAGTCATGTCATTGGTGAGCTTCCCAGATGGCTTCCGACAAGCAAAATCAATAGGGGATGCCGGATATATGGCCACATGATTCACTGAACAACTGCCATGATTCATTTAACAACTATGGCAAAAAAAAGGTCATAAAATTGGGCGCAATTTTACATTTACCATTACATTTAACAATTTTACATTTTAACAACTTGCTTAAAACGATGGAAATTCTGATCTCAATTGTCATAAATTGAAGACTATCAATATTTGAGAAAATTGAAGTAAGATGTGATTTGTTCATAAGCACATATAAGAAAGAAGATGTAAAGGATTTGATGTGTAAGACTCTGGGTGAAGAATTTGTATCAGGGCTTAAAAAAAGACTAATGGAGTAGTTTTGTACATCGATCCATAATTAAAACCTAAATTATTATTGACTGATGAACTTGGTACCGTAGATATGTTGCAGTTGATGTTGACGTCCAAGGGATTAAATCTATAATTGTTGGTCTTTCTCTTCCAAATGAGGATTAAAGTAAAGTTCTTTAATTATCTTATAGACCATTTGACTGTTTTTTCATATGATATGATGGGGGATTGTGTATGATGGGGGATTGGAATGGAGTTGTTGCTCCACACAATTTGATAGAGCTTCATATAAGGAAAATAAACTTAACCAAGGAAAAGTCTTTAAATATACCCTGCCTGACAGTTTGATACTTAAGAAAAAAATCTACAACTTTTAGGTGGAGATTAAATGAAGTGTTATTACAAAAGTTTTGGTAGTGGATGACTGCAGGAAGAAAGTAACTGAATTCTTTGACAACCACCTCTATAAAAGGACAGATTTAAAAACCATTTCAGATGCCAAGAAAGCTTCGGATGCCAAGAGAGTTTTATTTTATCCAATATGATCAAGAGTTAAAAAGAAAGTCTCAAGAAAAAAAAATGCAAGTTACTTTGGAAGAAATTAAAAAGAGAGAAGATTTACAAAAGTCACCAACAGATGCATGTATTATATAACAGATTAAACTTTTACAACAAGAATTATCTATGCTGACTGTTAAGGGAAATAGAAACAAAGTTGAAATATGTGAAACAAGAATGTGTATGGAAATTCTCAATCATGGTTGTCCCAAAGATGCCTTTTCAAAAGGCAACTGGACTCCCTTTGTTTGGCTTGAAGACGTTTTGCTTCTCATTCAAGAAGTTTCTTCAGTGCCTTTTGAAAAAGCAACTTTGGGTGAAAAGGAGGAATTTTGAGCTTACAAATAAACCTGGGAAACTGAGAAAGGAAAGAGAAAAGAAAATAATAGTGAAAATTCAAGAAGGAGATAAGGTGTTAGTGGACAATGCAATTATAGAAAAAACTTTTTATTATTACTATTCCAATTTCTATAAAGCACAAGATATTTTCTTAGGAAAAATTGAGGAACGGTAAAAAAACAAAATTTACCAAAACTTTCACAATCCCAGAAACAAATTATGAAAATTGTATATCTGTTTCAGAGATATCAGAAGCTATAAAAAAAGGCACCAGGATTGGACAGACTACCCAGTTTTTATCATAAACATTTTGAAGACCATCTTGTACAAGTACTTCAGAAAATGATGCATTCTATTTTACAAGGAGATGCAATGCCAGAATCCTGGAAAGAGGCCAATATTGCATGGTTACCAAAGGAAGTGTAATATTTAACTTCTACTAAAAATTATAGACAATTTCTTTATTGAACAATTACTATAAAGTGTTGTCACCAATTTTGGCAGACAGGCTTTTTACTAGTAATCATGAAGATTACTTAGATTTTTACCTAAAAGACAATTATAAGATGTGAGAAGTGTGCTGGATGTAACAGAATACGTACAACAACATAATGAAAAACATGCTGCATTAATTTTTGCTGTGATGCTGAGAAAACTTTTGACAATTTGAACTCATCCTTTTTATTTAAAGTTCTGGAAGATATGGACTTTGGTGAGAATATTTTTCATGGAATCAAATACAGCAGAGGTGGGTTGCTACCGGTTCGGACCGGTTCTAGAGAACCGTTAGCGGTAATTGGGCCTGGGTCACAGAATTGGTAGCAACAGCTGGCTGGCCACGCCCCCGAACCGATCCCCCCAACGTCGTTGCTTGCTCACCCGCCCTGCCTGCCCGACACTCACTCACCCCACCTGACGCTCACTGACCCGCCCGATGCTCACTCGACCCGCCCAACACTCGCCTTGCCTCGCCTTCGCCACGTGCACCTACAGAACTGCCTCCTCCTGCCTACACAGCAAGCATTCATGCTAGCCTAAACCCCCCATCCCCGCCGGGCAACATGTGGGAGGCTCCCCGCAGTTGCTCAACTTGTCCGGGCTGCAGCTGAGCCCGCTGCCCTGAGCCGGCGGAGGCAGCGCAGGGCCTGGCTGGGAGCACGCTAACCTTGCCTTCCCCGCCCACCGCCCGCCCACCGCCCATCAGCAGAGGAGCTCTCCGGGAAGGATGGGAGAGGCTGGCTGCCGGTCCGTGGCCCCCTGCCAGAGTGGCTCCGCATGGCCCGAGTGCCGGACTCCACCGTTGTCACCACCCCTGCCCTCTCCCTGCCAGCCAGTGTCTTCCAAAGTGTCTCCTGAGCCAGCAGAGGCACCGCAGGGCCTGGCTGGGAGCGCGCTAACCTTGCCTTCTCTGGGCATCGCCCGCCCGCTGCCCATCAGCAGAGGTGCTCTCCGGGAAGGACGGGAGAGGCCGGCTGCCGGTCCGCAGCCCCCTGCCAGAGCGGCTCCGCATGGCCCGAGCACCGGAATCCGCCGTTGCCACTGCTGTTCCCCAGCTCGCCCCTGGCTGGCTCCCAAGCTAGGAGGCAGCGGCCGGTTCCCCCTGCCCTCCGAATCGCCAGCATGAGCGTGGCTCTCCAGGACCTCAGCAACAACGTGAGTAGCAACGGCGGCCGTGCAGCCACCCGATTTCGGTCGAGTGCGGGCTTGTTTTGCAAAAGCGCAGTGCAGCTGAGGGCCGGGCTGAACTTTTTTTGGGGGGGAGGAAGGACGTCATGCTCGCAACTTTTATCCCTCACCTCACCCACCCACTACCTGTGTCCGGGCACTATGTTGGGCGAACTTGGGCGTGATTGGTCTTGAACGCAAGGACACGCGCACCCCGTGCCCTAGCCTTCCTTTCTGATGCCTCCTAGCCTGGCTTGCCTTCCATCCCTTGTTTTATGCTGACCTAGAAGTTTTTGAAAAAAAGAGGAAGGAAGGGAGAGAGAGAGAGAGAAAACTCTGTGCTATTATTTTTAATTGTTCCATTATTTATCATGTGTTAATATTTTACACTGTCCCTATACCTAGAGTAATTTTACTGCCTTTCTTTTGCCCAGGGCTACCACATATTTTTCAGGGATTTACATGCATTCAATGTCTATAGTCCAGAGCATAAATAGGTGTGTGTTTATTTTGTACATCAGGTTGCATAAGTCCGTCTTAATATGCTATTCCTGGTATGTGATGTTTTGTATACATAAAGAGAAAGAAGCACTCTTGTGATCTTTGACTTTTACGCTTGCTGTCAAACATCAGCCATAATACTAATTACTGTTTTGAACAATATGCAGGTTGTTTTACACAAATGGCTATTTTATATGTGAAATTATGACTGAAATATTTCTGCACCTATATTGGTTCTCACTGTCAGGAAGTATCTCCTTAGTTTTAGGTTGCTTGTCCCTGTTCAGTTTCCATCCATTGCTTCTTGTTTTGCCTTCTGGTGCTTTGGAAAATACATGCCCCCCCCCCTCTTTCTGGCAGCCCCTTAAAAGCCTGTTGCCCATCACTGGGCAAAGCATGTGAGCCATTTCCTCCTTTCAGTGGTCCATGTATGTAGTTAATAAAGTTGAAAAAAGGTGAAAAACACATTTACAGAACTGTAGATACGTTGAGGCTGGGTGTGACAAGGAATGGCTGGGAGGGGAGGGGCCAGGCGAGGCACCCCTTCACGTGAGTGACATTGAGTTGGCCACGCCCACCCAGTCACATGACCATGAAGCCACGCCCACTCAGTCACACGACCATGAAGCCACACCCACAAAATAAGCCACACCCACAGAACCGGTAGTAAAAAAATTTAGAACCCACCCCTGATATACAGCCCTAAAGGTTCAAATTATAGTTAATGGTGAATTGACTAAACCATATGATATTCAGAAGGGGACAAGACAAGGTAGTTCTCTGTCTTCTTTGTTGTTTATTTCAGTTCTTGAAATTTTACACAGAAACTTTGTTTTGCAACAAAGATGTTGGTTTAAAGTATGATTACACAAGATCACGGTGTTCTGATGAAGCAATCTGGTTTTAAAATTGAGAAAAACATTAAATGTTTGGGGGTTATTTAGTAATATGAATTGTATGTTGTTTTGAATAACTATGTTAAGGTATGGAATGGAGTTAATAAAAGATATGCTGAGATGGGAAAACCTACAATTACCATTGTTGGGAAGAATTTCTGTGATTAAAACGAATGAATTAAAATGCACATTCTTTACTTAGAATGTTATTTTTTCCCCAGACAATAGAGGTTAGGAGTAGCAAATCTGAAATTGTATTTCACAGCTTGTTGTTTACTTTGGATGAAAGAGTGAGTGACCTTAAGAAACAGGAAGTTATTAAAATTGGAAGCATACAATTTAAGATTAGGATGTCATGGTTATTTGTGGTATGAGAAAGAGGTAAGAAGACACAGGAGGACCTGCGGTGGGTTGCTCCCGGTTCAGCCCGGTTCTGTGAAGTGGTAGCGGGAGGCTCTGCCCACCTGCCCGGGACACTCCGCCCACCTGCCCGGGATGCTTCTGTGCTTGTGCAGAAGCGTTGCACGCACGCGCGTGTGCACGAACTGGTAGCAACGGGTTTAGAACCCACTACTGAGGAGGACCCATGAACATCCAGGATTACATGCTAAATACAGATTGTGCATGCACAGCTTGTGTTTGTCTTCCATTCTTTGCTGTGGAGGGGAAAATTATATATATGCAAAGAAATACGGACATCCTTGGTCTATCAGACTGGGGAAAATCCCACCAACAAGGAACAGATATCATTCTAAATAAAACCACAATAATAACAGGGAAGTTTTATTGGCTGTCAAAAGCAAATTTAAATAAATGTTATTATTTTATTTTGCCCTTATACCACTTCAGTGATTGCCAACTGTTAAGTGGTTTATTTACACAATATTTGTTAACCCCTCGGATATTAGAAAGGCCCCAACCCTATTGGCCTTTCATAACGCTTTAAAAACTTGGCTGAGTTCCCAAGCCTGTGATGCTGAGTGTGTTAAGGTCCCAGTGTCTTGGTTTTACTAGTTAACTATCTTGGCTGCTGTGTATATTTATTTTGGATATTTTTTTATTTTATATGTTTTTTGTCGTTTTAATTATTTTTATAATTTTGGAATTGTAAGCCACTCCAAGTCATTGATTGATGTGGGTGGCTGTAGAAATTGAATAAATAAAACTAAAAATAAAAAGAATAAATCACAATCAACAAATAAGACTATCCAAAATGCACCAGAGAACTCTTATCACCATAAACATTTCAGTACAAGAAGAAACAGCCGCATCAGATAATACCTATTTCCAAAGCTTCCTGATATAGGCACATTCTGATGGCTTTCCTGAATCCCATCAGGGTTGGATCCAATTGGACAAGGGGGTTGAGGATCCAAAGGGGTGGGTAAGTGGGAGGGAAGCAGCTGAGAAGGCTTCCCTTCTTAGTTCTTGCTGGAGGCATTCTCTGCTCGTTTTTTATTTTATTCATCAAGCACAAACAATTGGGAGAAGGTGACTTTGAAGATATCCAAATCCCGATCCAGGTAGATAACATGATAACGTAACAACCAATACCTTGAAATTACAGCCAGAGCCAACTACAGGCAGTCCTTGACTTACGATCACAATTGAGCCCAAAATTTCTGTTGCTAAGTGAGACATTTGTTAAGTGAGTTTTGCCCCATTTTACGGCCTTTCATGCCACAGCTGTTAAGTGAATCACTGCAGTTGTTAGTAACATGGCTGTTAAGTGAAGCCGGCTTCCCCATTGATTTTGCTCGTCAGAAGGTGGCAAAAGGGGATCACATGACCTCGGGACATTGCAACTGTCATAACTATGAGTGAGTTGACAAGCTTGTGTTGCTGGCTTTTCCTATGCGGGACACCGGAACGTGACAGTCTGAATTTTGATCACGTGACCACGGGGATGCTGCAGTGGTCGTAAGTGTGAAAAACAGTCATAAGTCACTTTTTTTCAGTGCCGTTGTGACTTCATATGGTCACCAAATGAACTGTTGTAAGTCGAGGATTACCAGAGGTGGGTTCCTACCAGTTCTAACCGGTTCTTTAGAACCGTTAGTAGCTCGGCGATGACGTTACGGAACTGGTTCCGTCGGTGTCTCTGTGGGCGCCACCATCTTGGATTTTGCTTCTCTGCATGCGCAGAAGCTAATTTTTGATTGCTGCGCGCACAGCACGACCCTGAGCGAACCGGCAGCAAAAGGATCCAGAACCCACCCCTGAGGATTACCTCTATAACTTGCTGTAGACCCTGAAGTAGACGTGCTGTATAGCTGAAGTAACTGTTCTCATAAGCATTCAAGCTGCCACATTCTGGACTAGTGGCGGCTTCCAAATAGCCTTCAAGGGCAAGTCCACATGGAGTGCCTTGCAATAGTCCAATTTGTTGTGATTGAGGCATGAGGACAGTGTAATCAATGTAGAGGAGTATAAGCATACTAGTGAAAATGTATGGAAGGGCAGTTACCGAAACATCAGCGTAGCCCTCTGAGAGAAGAAGAAACTCAAGATTTACCTGCCTTGATTCTCCTTAGTTCAGGAGAGGGGAAAAGAGAAACTCTGTCAACTTTGAAGATTATCATTAAACCTTTAGCAACAGAGTTCAAATATGATTATTCACTTCAGAAGAAATTAATCTTGGGAGACTTTTTCCCATGCGCAATACATGAGCATGTGAGACAAACACATACATGAATGCATGCAACTTGTATTTATGTTTGTACACATACATACACACAGCACAGTCATAGAGTATATATACATACACTCTACAGAAGGGCAAAGTATGATTTATCAAATCTTAACATTGAATTAATAATTACCAATTCAAATTAATTGACTGTAAAATGAGGTACCCTATCCTCATATTCCAATCATTCTCTCTCATATACACAAACAAATCTCACAAAATGAGAAGATATAACCAATTAATAGATGAGCAAGGTAATTTGAAATCTAATCAGGAGTTGAAAGAACAAGGAATAAACATTGATTGGTGGCCATACTGTATATGCAACTGCAAACTAGGTACATTCTCTCTCATATACACAAACCATTGTGACACAGAAATACACAGGTATACATGCAGACATATACATACAATCCTCTCCCTAAGATTTACATACTTACAGTAATTTATATTAGTAATTAGGATGCAAGTAGTGACATTAGCAGAATTTGAAAGGGTCTAGATTAAGTAAATCTGTTGTGAGATTGTGATGTAAGCCCTGTCCCTTTTCTATGAGTTGTAATGTTGCTTGTCCACCCAAAAGAGTCGGAGCTTGTGATGTGACTGCAATTGTTGGGTGACAGTGTGACACCACAATTCTGATGAAAGCAACAAGATCTTGTGGATGACACTGGTCACAATACATAATGGTGATACTGTATTTGCATGATTTTTTTATCATTGCACAAATGTGTCATTTTGACACGAATTTGGTTTGCCTCAAACACTGCTCCCCCCAATTCATTTGAGGATAAATTTCTTCATGGTAAATGTGGAATTTCAGATCTTTTTACAGAATCCATTTCTCTAGCTGTAGAGCATCATCTAGTTAATGCTGAAAATCACATTTAAGTGACCTTCAACACTCAGCGGTGTATCTCTGCTGATATGAGCAGCCATTCAATCTTTACAGACAAAAGGAAACAAAGGAAATCTGATGTTTGACAAAGATCCAGGTCTGATGGCATCCAGTGTAGTAACCTCCTTGCTGCTAAGCAGGTCTTGGTTGCATCTCTAGTACCTAGGAAGGAGTTGCTTTAAAATATCATATATGCTATCTTGAATTCAATAAAACAAAGGAGAAGAAAATGATAAATTAAAATCGTCACTTTGCTTTGCCGTAGCTTTGCACAACTTAAGAGTACTTGTATTGAGTACCTTATAGCAGTAAACAGTGCAGAAGTGGTATTCAGCACAACTTTTTACATAGGTTTTCCTTCCACCTTTTCTGTCATTTCTTTGCTGCAATTATATAAAAATTCCAGATGCAACTCCGAGTTCAAGAAACCAATCGTGTTTTCTCTGCCAGATTAGTTGATTGGATTTTAATGCAAATCGTGCCCTGTGTGACCTTCTGCCTATAGGACAGAATGTAAATTTCAGAGGCCAAGCAAGGTAGACCAAACAAAAGCCATCAAGAGTTTTCAGTGAGAGACCAAAAAAAAAAAGAAAAAAAAGAAAGACAAGTATATTCCAAAGTCTGCTCCTGGGTTTGCCAAAACATAGCTGTTCAAGGTAAAAAGTTGCCCTCCCCTTCTGAAGGATGTACCAAGCCTTTCAGTATTAATGAAGGATTGTAGAATGCAGCATGGAATACAGGTAGTCTTCAACTTACGACCACAATTGAGCCCAAAATTTCTGTTGCTAAGGGAGACATTTGCTGAGTTTTGCCCCACTGTACTATCTTTCTTGCCACAGTTGTAAAGTGAATCAGTGCACTTATTAAATTAGTAACACCGCACGTAACTCTGAAAAATATATACCGGGTAGTCCTTGAGTTACTACCACGATTGAGCTAAAAAATTATGCTGCTAAGTGAAACATTTGCTAAGTGAGTTTGCCCCATTTTATGACTTTTCTTGCCACAGTTGTTAAGTGAATCATTGCATTTGTTAAGTTAGTAACAACACGGTTGTTAATTGAATCTGGTTTCCCCATTGACTTTGCTTGCCAGAAGGTCGCAAAGGTGGATCACATGACCTTGGGACACAGCAATGGTCATAAGTATGAACCAATTGCCAAGCATCTGAATTTTGATCACATGATCATGGGGATACTGGAAAGATTGTAACTGAAAAATAGTCATAAGTCACTTTTTTCAGTGCTTTTGTAACTTTGAACGGTCACTAAATGAGCTGTTGTAAGTCGAGGACTACCTGTATATGTATGTATATATGTACCTATAACCATGACCATACACACACACACACACACACACACACACACACATACATACATACATACATAGTGTGTGTGTGTGTGTGTGTGTGTGTTCCAGCATAACTCTGGAACGCCTCAAGCAATTTCAACCAAACTTGGTACACAGATGACTTACCCTCCGGAGACAAACACTGTGGGGGTAAGACACCCCTGGGATGTGTGTGTCTGTGTCTGTGTGTTCCAGCATAACTCTGGAAAGCCTGGGCCTTTAAGGAGAGCGACCCTGGGACACTACAACTGTCATAAATATGAGTCAGTTGCCAAGCATCTTAATTTTGATCACATGACCACAGGGATGCTATAATGGTTGTAAGTGTGAAAAACCACCATAAGTCACTTTTTTCAGTACTGTTGCCACTTCGGTCACTAAACGAACTGTTGTAAGTCGAGGACTACCTGTACTCTAAAAGCAACCCAAGGACCAGTTCACATGAGTGCAGGCCCCAAAGCCCCAAACTGGTGCACTGCAAGAAAAGGCACAGAATTTAAGGGTTGCTCATCCCTCCCACCCCCCCATGAGAGATTTGGGGACCTGCTCTTAGGAGACATCTCACTCCAGCTCAATTTGGGTAGGGAAGAGTACTTATTATTTCTCATGTGCTGAGATTTAGATATGAACATAATACCGAAACATGGCTATTATTAAGTCAATGCAATTGTAAAGAAGGAACTCCAGAAGATCTTAGTTAAATTCCTTATTATCCAAAGGGCGTAGTTGTTCTGACCCAGCCTTAGCAGAAGCAAGAAACAGACTCCTTGTCACGAAAACCCCCTCTTTATTTACCTCTTGTGAATTAATAGCATTCACCCACCGAAAAGTCCAGGCAATAGTCCTTCAAGGAGTTAACGGCAGTAACAGACCTTATCAGTTCCTTGCGATAATTGCAACCGAACAGCTGCAAATTAAGTTCTGGCATGCAGTCTTTGTGGCATGAAGCACAATGAGCAAAATCTTCAGAAATACGAACTGTTTTCTCCTACAACAACCACTCCCCTTTCCTTCTATTTATTCCCCAGCCAGGGAGGGGCCATTCAGTGTCCACTTGTGCTTTGCTTCCCGAGTCAACTCCTTGTCCTCCGTTGTTCCCCTCTCCTAACTGCTCTGCGCATACGTGCATCTGGAACAGGCCCCAGCTGTTCTTCCTCCTCACTCATATCAGCCTCCAAAGGCAGCTGCCTCTCCGGTGGCTGGGAAATGTCAGACGGCCCTGGCTCTATCTCTGCGTCCGACGCAGAGCATCCATCAGAGCCTTCCCCAGACTCCAGAACTGGCCCAAGTTCCTCCCCAACCTCCCCATTGTCCGAGTCTGCTGCCAGCTCTGCTGGCAGCTGGCGGGCCACAACAGTAGTATTATACAGTATAACAGTTGAATTTAGTTGATGGTTTGGAAGAGGAAAGAGATTCCATCCTCATTCACATACCAAAGTCTACCGAGTGACTTTGGGACAACCTCTCTCCGGCGATTACTTCATGTGATTGTTGTTTTAAGAATACAATGAGAGAAAATTGTGTGCGCTTTATGAAATGCTTACAATTTACCAGTGATTTCCCATTGCCTTTACTTTTGGAGAAAATGTCCTTATTTTTACATTCTTCCTAGCGGCTCCAAGCTTCTGCTATTTTTTAATGACCTCATCTTATGTCATTGCTCCTCCAACTCTATAACCATTGTCCACAGTCAAACTATCTGGCTTCCTTTCCATCTTTCCTACTTGCCACTCTGTTTAGGTCTCCTTCCCAGAACATATGGTGCTACCTTGTCCTTTTCCTTCCAAGCCCTTTTCAAAACTCAGCTTTACCAAAAAGATTTTTTTAGGTATGGGGTCTCCTGCATGAGCAGGCGGTTGGACTAGGCCCCTTCCAGCTCTATTCTGATTGATTGATTGGTTTTATTCCTTATAACCCTCATTTCCAGACCTAAGTATATTCAACAGTATGTGCTCATATTCATTTTTCTGCCTGCAGCCTTTCTTTTGTCAAAATTTTGGTCATAAGATTCAGAGGTAGGTTTGGACCAGTTCGGACCGGTTCACCCGAACCGGTAGTGACCCGCTGGTGATGTCACGATGATGTCACCGATCCGGTTCGGTCGGTGCTGGTCCGTGGGCGCCGCCATATTTTTTTTAAATTTTTTTTAGAATTTTTGTTTTTTTGAAAAAAAAATTATTATTATTTTCTTCTGCGCATGCGCAGAAGCCGAGTTTCCGGCATAATAAAAAATTATTATTATTTTCTTTTGCGCATGCGCAGAAGCCGAGTTTCCGGCACTGGGCATGCGTCGTCATCTTGTTTTCGGCTTTTTAAATTTTTTTTTATTTTTTTGCACTGCGCATGCAGACATGCGCGCGCGCCCACGCGGTGCGGGAGGAAGCGAACCGGCAGCGAGGTAAGTTAGAACCCACCCCTGGTAAGATTCTTCAGGGAAGGGAAATTATTTTTACTCCATTCTTCTCTTGCCTTCTGCTTACCTATTAACATTAATAGCACTTTGGCGCTAGGAATAAAGCAATACTTCGTTTTGTCTTTTGTTCACCCTTCTTGTTACTTAATTGTAGTGTGAAATGAGTTCATCTGCAATCAACCCCCCCCCCTTTTCTCATCCACCCCCACCCCTGTGCCTTCTGCCAGGTTGGTGACTATGTTAAAAACAGCCTCCCCCAAATTTCATTACCAGCCTACTTTATCCAACTGCTCTTTAAACCTCTCTTTTTACCCCAGACTTAGAGATAACCTGCCTCATTTCAGATGTTGTGCGCTGCAACTTCTATTAAAACAGTTGTGTTAAGGGATTATAGGCGATAAAGTCCAAAACATTGGAAGAGCACCAAATATAATCTATTCCTTCCCTAATCCTTTCTCAGTTTCTTCGCTGAACTTCTTTCCCTGTCCCTGTTTTATCCATTACGCATATCTTGCGGGTGCTTGGGCAGGGATAATTTTTATTCTGAATAATGGAAAGTTGGCTGGGCTTAAATCCTGTTTAACTATTTAGAGAAGATTGTTATCTATCCATCCATCCATGTATCAAAGTAACATTTCTACTTCAAGGCTTAGAAGGCAAATTAACCATAAATACAACCTAGGAGAAGAACATTGCTTATCTGCCCATGTTCCTTTGTTCCTCAACATCCTACCTGACCCAAAGCCTCACGTGTGAACAATAGCACTCGAGCAAGCGAGGTCACCAAACTTCTGGGTCTTCCTAAGGGAGAGACAGTTTTAGCCTGCTGAGTTAGGGAATGATTTTCGGAGAAGAGGCGAAGCTTTTTCACGGTCGTTTAGCGAGGACCACTGTCAAATTCTTGCAATGAAATGAACATGCCTGGGTAGGGCTGCGAGGCGATTGAAAAAAAAATCCGATCCCCCCCCGAGCTGCTTTCCCAACCGCCTCCACCTAGGCATCTCTAGAAAGGGGGAACGGAGGATGTTTCTTAGGGCACTTTTCGCATTTCCCGGGGACTCTTCCCCTCTTCCACGTGGTTGAGGTCGGCCGACAGTCGAGTGGCGCAGCGGTTACGCATCAGCCCCCCTCGGTTTTCGTCCGACGCCGGCGCGCCTCCGAGGCCCCACGCAAGCCCCGCATCCCCCCGCTTCGCGCTCTCGCTCTCCTCCCGAAATGTTTTATTTAACATGCTGTACCGGAAGGAGAAGCCATCTTCCCTCTCCTCAGCCCTGAGCCGCCGCCACCGCTGCCATTCGGGCTGTCGTGCGCCCCAGCCCCCGGATCTCGGGGGCGGTGGGAGGAGAGGCGTGGGGAATCGGCTGGCAACCCCGGACGGCTGGGGGCGCCCTGGGACGGAAGCCTAGTGCCCGCCGGGGCCGGCTACATAAAGAGCCGAGGGGAAGAGGGCTCCGCATCTCAGACGCTGCCGGAGCCTCCCTTCCCTGCGCACGCACGCACGCACGGCCCCGATCCCGGCAGGAGAGGGTGGAAGCGGCCGCCTGCCGGCGCAGGGGGAAGACCAGTTCGAGCGCGCAGGGATGCGGCTCCTCCAGCCCGGCGGCGCGGCTGCAGTTGAGGCTGCAGCAGGGAGCGGAGCTACCGGTAGCGCTGCAGACAAAAGAACCGCCTGCGCCTGCTGCTGCCCAGCCAGCTCCCGAGGGGAGGAGGAGGAGGAGGAGGAGAAGAAGAAGAGAGGGCCCTGTCGCTGGGGCTGCAGGTCCTGAAGCGGAGGAGCCGCCTCCCCGCCGCTCTGGCGGCCGGCAGTAAAGGGAAACTCGCGAAGAAGAGGCGCAGCCCGCCGTTGCAGCGCGTCTGCTGAATCCTCCTCCTCCTCCTCCTCTTCCCCCCTCCTCCTGCCTTCCTCCCTCCCTCTCCGGATCCTCCGCGTAGCCGATTGCAGGCCCTGACCGCCGGAAAGCTCTCCCTTGGCTCGCCTCGCTTTACAATGGCCCGAGGAAATCCGGACGCCGGGCTCCCGCGGAGGGTCCTGGAGGGACTTTCGCAGCGCGCCGAATCCTAGCGGAGAGCAAACCCCCCCCCACCGCTTCGGAAAGAGGGGGAGCGCGGCTTCTGTCCCAGCCCTAGCAGTCCTCCNCTGCCCCCCTCCCCACCCCACCCCTCCCCCCCCCAGCTCGCCCCCCCCCCCGGCGGGACCCGGAGTTGTAGAATTCCGACCTCTCGATTAACCCTTCGCCGTCCGCGCCCAAAGCCCTGTCTCTCCGTTATAGCGGGCTGCAACCTCCCCCTCCCCATTTCCTCCTGCCCTTCATCCCTCTCTGCCCCCCTCCCTCCCCGACACCTGTAAACGCGCAGCTTGCCTTTCCCCTTCGCGACGAGATGTGAGCTGCGAGTCTCGCTCCTTCCGTCCCCCCCGTCTTCCACCTGCCGGGCGCTTTCCCGATCTTCTCCGTCCCCCGATGCTAGGCAGGAGGGGCATAGCTAGACGGCGGCGTCCCGCACCCCACCTCTCCGTGGCTCTCTCCCCCCTCCCCATCCCGAAAGGTACACGCTGCTGCCGCCGTCGAAAAAAAGGTAAATGATGTTCAAGTACCGGATCCGCATGTTTTTCAACGAGCTGAAGCTGCTGGTGTTGATGCGGCGGGGCCGCCCGGAGCCCGAGCCTGGAGCTGGGGGAAGCCGGGGAGCGCTGGGCGGCAGTGGCTGCGGATGGCCGCCCTTCGCCGATTGCTCGGTCCAGCAGGACGATGAAGCGGAGTATTACGGCGGGGGAGGCGCCGAGACCCGGCCCCGGAGCCTGGCTTTGGAGGAGAAGGACCCTCGCCTTCAGCCTCCGGGGCACCAGCCGGGGCATCAACCCACCGCGGGTGGGGCCGGAGGAGCTTTGGACTCAGTATCGCTCAGCAGCAGCTTGGATAGTGGGATGAGGACCCCGCAGTGCCGGATTTGCTTCCAGGGACCAGAGCAGGTCAGTGGGATGAAAGAAATGTCGGGAGGGGGGGGGGAGGGTTGTCCTGGGTTTTGAGGTGTGGCTGAACCCCAGAGATAAAAAAAACCTCGTGCCTGGGTCAAGTTGGAGCCTGATGGCAGGATGCCAGACCAGATGGATGTTAGGGGAGGATCGGCCAGGAGGATGGGCTGGACCATTGGACAACTTCCTCTCCAATCTTCTCTAGTGCCTGCATCCTGTTGGGGACTCCTGTCAGTTCATGGTTTCAAATGTCCTGGGGGACAGAGGGTAGTCCGGATCCTCCGCGTAGCCGATTGCAGGCCCTGACCGCCGGAAAGCTCTCCCTTGGCTCGCCTCGCTTTACAATGGCCCGAGGAAATCCGGACGCCGGGCTCCCGCGGAGGGTCCTGGAGGGACTTTCGCAGCGCGCCGAATCCTAGCGGAGAGCAAACCCCCCCCCACCGCTTCGGAAAGAGGGGGAGCGCGGCTTCTGTCCCAGCCCTAGCAGTCCTCCCGCAACACCTGGACCTCGCGC
>QLTV01003097.1:694973-709992 GCA_003457575.1 Thermophis baileyi
CGGGGGAAACAAAAAAAAGGGACTTCCGGTCCAACCGGAAGTCGGTAAATGGGCCATTTTCTGCCTCCGGAGAGTCTCTGGGGGGTGGGGAGGCCGTTTTCGCCCTCCCCAGGCTCCTAAAAAGGCTCTGAAGCCTGGTGAGAGCGAAAAACGGGTGTGCCATCGCGTGCCGGGGGTGGGTGGGTGTCACGTGCGCATGCGTGGGGACGGCGCATGGAATTATGGGTGTGGGCACGTGCGCGTGTAACCCCCCGCGCTCCCCCCCTTTTGGCACGCAAACCAAAAAAGGTTCGCCATCACTGGCCTAGGAGATAGTGAGTGCCGCACTTCAACACAAGTGGATGCCCCCACCTTGGAGGATCCTAGGATAGATGATGTGAGCGAGTTCTCTAACTCTTAGTCTGCCTTAATTAACTCTTAATTTGAGTCAGAATTAGCCCCAGACTTTTTTTTTTTTAATTCCGCCAAGCTTCAACTGTGCAGCATGCAAAATAATGAGACAGGGCAAGCATATTAGACGCTGAAACATAATAGGCATCAAGTGGCACTTCTCTCTCCTCCTCCTCCCCCCCCCTCGCCACCAAAAATGCTTGTTAATAAAGGGTTAGAGTCCAGCTGAAGTGGCTTCACATGGTGAAACAAGAGCATCCTTGTGTAGCTTCCCTTGATTCCAAGAGGGCTTGGGCAGAGCACCTCCCTGAGGGATTATGCTGCATAGATCAAATCGATTCAGTTCCTCCCCCCACCCCTCCAATTTACATGGCCTAAGTGCCTTGACTCTTGAAAACACTCCTGGATTCAATTGTGCTTCTGTCGTACATGTATTTGGAGCACATAAAATGACTTCTGGTGCCTTGCAATAGGTTTATCTGTCTTGATTCCCTTATGATATTGTTGAAACTTATTCCCAAATATAAAACAGTGCAGGCGACAAATATTACGTTCACCTGTTTATAAAATGTATACATTCATCTATCTATATATGCACCTGGACAGGGAACCACCACGATTGGCTACAAGCTCTCTCTGTGTTGGCGCGCGTTCAACGGCAGACCTGAGTTTGCTTCTGCATAATATATGAAGTATCCCTCTGCTTAGCAAAAAAAAAAAAAAAAAGATAAATTAAAGCTTGAAAGTCCTACTAGGAGCAATAGCGATGCCTGCCATTGATTCAGGAGAGTTGCCTAAAAATTTTTTGGCTTCATGGGAGGTGGTCTGAAAGTGGAAGATATTCCTGGAATTATTAAAAAGTCATGTGGAAGTTGAGCACCGCTCCAAAAAAGAAAAGAAAAGAAAACAAAACACAACTTAAAGTTCTTGGGGCATTTTATTATTATCATTATCTAGCATTTGGAACAGTTTAGGGAAGAAACTATTGTAGTTCAGCTCGTGCCAATTTCAGCTCCTGGCATGTCTAATTAAAAGGATCAAGCAGCAGATGATGGGAAAAGCTGCCTTCCAGCTGAGATCCTGGAAAAGTTCATTCCCTCAAAGGGAGCAATACTGGATTAAGCAAACAGATTGTTTCACCATGTTGATAGCAGCTGTTTCTGTCCTGATCATCAGAAAATCCCTGCCATACCCACTTCCAACCACAAAACCTCCTGTCCCTCTCTCTGCTACCCTGATATAAATGACTCGATCTTTTCGTTTTCATAATTTCTCCTCGTCTAAATATAAGTTAGTGATAACAGAAATGCTGGATTTCTGCTCTTCTGTTCTCTGTCAGAGGCTGAAACCGTAATCCATGTGTTTGTGGTAAACCTGATTCAATCCAGAGATTCACTCATACCTGAGTGAATATTAATATTGTAAAAGGTGCTAGGCTTACCCAAAGTCAGGGGTAGGGGGGCTGTGCATGTTCCAAAACACCCAAAGACCTGACAGGTCTATTTAATCAAATGCTTGATTTTTTCCCCCTGAAGAAAATACTCCCATTTCATAAGTTTAACAACAACAACAACTGTTACTACTGTTACAGTGCTGAGCGAGATTAGTCATTTCTAAATCTAATTATGTTTTTGTCAAGTGATTAGCTTTCTTAAATATGTGAGATCAACATAAATGTCATCCGTCAGAAACTTTTCCAATGCAAATTGGATGTTTTCTGGTGTAAACTGCCTGGTGCAAACTAACCTAGTCACCATAAGAAAAATTTACAATTTGAAAATTTTCAGAAAACCCACATCACAATTACAAATGTATGGATTTTTTTCCCCATTCTACTTTTCATTGTTAGTCTGCTTTCAGTATTGTCACTCAGTGCTCCCATGGATATAAACATGTGAGTGTTCTGAATTATGTCTGTAGATTAAAAATACAAATTTGGGGCCCTGGTAATGAATTACAGGAATACAGAATCTTACCACATTATTTATTTGTGCTGTTCCGTGCTTCTCTAAAAAGTAGCTTATACACGATTCCAAATCTGCTTACCTTTTTATGTGCTTATTAGATGGCTCTTGGAAACAGGACATAAATGTATACATTTACGGGACTGAAATCAATTATTTCTATTCTAGTGCTTTAACTGGGCCCTGCTGAGGCCACAAGGAGAAGATCCTCTACCCAAATGTGTAATCACCAACCAATACCCCCAAGGAAACATTGTTTCCAGGTCAGAAACTCAAGTACACATCCTGATTTGGCCATTATTAGATGACCTTAAGCCAGTGGCTATTAGTCAGCTGAGTGCACCTCTAGTTGGTTCAAGAGCTGCATCAACTTTACATAGTACACACTGTGGGATACACTCTGAAAAATATCCATTTTCATTGTTTTAAGGGTAACAGGGGTGTCCTAAGCCTTTGTAAAGCTTGTAAAGAGCATATTGCTTTTTAATGTACACCCCAGTGCCCCCTTAAATGAAAGAAAAGACAAATGTTCTTGGTTTGACTCATTTTGGAGAGCTTTGAGGCTGAAGAGATGCTAGTAGGTTATAACTGGCCAAATGTATAATAATTAACCAATACCTCCAGGGAAACATTGTTCCCTGGTCAGAAAACTCATGTGCAAATCTTGATTTGGCCATCAAGCTCATTAGAAGACCATAAGCCAGTGGCTATTTTTTAGTCAGGTGAGTGGACCTTCAGTCAGCTCAAGAGCTCGGACACTGTGGGACACAATCTGAAAGTTTTCAGGGGGACACAGTTGCTCTAAGCCTCTGTAAAGCTTATGAAGTGTATACAGGTAGTCCTCAATTTAGCAATAGCACTTAGACTTATATACCGCTTCATAGTGCTTTACAGCCCTCTCTAAGCGGTTCACAGAGTCAGCATATTGCCCCCAACAATCTGGGTCCTCATTTTACCCACCTCAGAAGGATGGAAGGCTGAGTCAACCTTGAGCCGGTGAGATTTGAACCGCTGAACTGCAGCTAGCAGTCAGCTGAAGTAGCCTGCAGTGCTGCACTCTAACCACTGCGCCACCTCGGCACCATTTAAGAACAGTTTGTTTAGTGACCATTCGAAGTTACAACGGCACTTTAAAAAAGTGACTTATGACCATTTTTCACACTCATGACCATTGTAGCATCCCCATGGTCACGAGATGCTTGATTACTGACTCACATTTATGACGGTTGAAGTGTCCTGGAGTCATGTCATCCCCTTTTGTGACTTTCTGTCATGCAAAGTCAGTGGGGAAACCAGATTCACTTAACAACCGTGTTACTAATTTAACAGCTGCAGTGATTCATTTAACAAATGTAGCAAGAAAAGTCATAAAGTGGGGCACAACTCACTTAATAAATTTCTCACTTAACATAAATTTTGGGCTCAATTATGGTCATAAGTCAAGGATCACCTGTATTGCCTTTTAATGTGTACACCCCAGTGCCCACCAAATTTTTTTTTTAAAGACATTTTTGGCTTTACTCCCTTTGAAGAGCTATGGATCTGCTGAAGGGATGTTGGTAGGTTATACATGCAGGTTTGACGCTTATCTTAATATATTTTACAGTTTGTTACTGAGGTAGAATGGGTAGGAGCAGATCTGTATACACCAGGCTGAGCTCCTTATTTATTTATTGCTTATTTAAAATGTTTTAATCTCTTTTTTGGCCACAAGCCCTCTCATCCCAACATTAGTACATGATTAACAGAGATGACTATAAAACAGCAACTTGAAGGAGAGTACAATAGCCAACAGAATGAGATAAAACCAGCCAAATTTCAAATAATAAAAACAATAACACAGAATGTTAATCCATAAGTCATGATTTGCAAACCACAATAGTTAGAATTGTACAATAATACCAAGCCAAAAATCAAACAAACCACATTATGGCTTAGGGCAATGTGTGAAGCCCATCTGTTTGAATCAAACATTCAAGCACATTCAGAAGCATAAAGGCAACAAAGGACGATCAACGGAGCTTTCCTAAGGAGGGAGATTTGTAATCTAGGATGGTACTACTGAACTGGATTTCTGAAAGTCCATTCAGAAGAAGGTGAATGGACTTCATGGATTACAGATGTAAACCATCTGAAACCATGTAACAGGAATCAACCAATTTTGCCCAACCTGGTGCCTTCCTAATGTGTGGTAACCAAGCAAGAGGACTATCCAATTTTGCTTCCTGACTCATCAGACCTACATTCACCAGCAACTCTAGCTGAGCAAGACAGCAGGATTTCCCATTAAAGGGCACCTTCAGTAGTTTCCTCTATAATGTAAACAGGCCAAATGTCTCTGTAGAATGAAAACTTAAGCTGAGAGAAAGGGCTCCTGGAACAATACTTCATTTTCTTGGTTTTCAGAAATATATTTTCAGGACTTAGCAGGCTCATCCCTTTTGGGTAGGTTGTGATGGTTACAGAGAGGATCAACATTTCTAAGTGGCACCAAATGACTGAGGTTTACAGTCAACAGATATGCCTAGTAGCATTGTCTCGATGGTGAATTGTAGGAGTTACAGTCCCTCGCACTTTGGATTGGGAAAAGACTGATCTACTTGATGGCTTGATTTATAAAATGTCTACCCTACTTTTTCATTGCTAAAATCAAACTCAAAGCCCATCTAGTGGTAATTAGAAAATGCAATCAACTTCCCTAAGATGCAGCAATGAGGTCAATTAACTTAGATGATCTTTTTGTTTGGCTTGGTAGGGATGAGGCACATTCCATATGCGTATGTTGCACCATGATTAATGACCCCATAATTAAACATACCTTGCTTATGCGGGAAGTTTGCATATATTCCAGTTTGCATATATTCCTTTGCAAAGGGCAGCCCTCTTTTGCAGAGTTTGACTCAAATCTGATGTAAGAATAAGGACCATTACAACTTTGTGGCACTTCATTTAGTGACATTCAGCATTATAATGGCACTGGAAAAAAAGTGACTCATGACCGCTTTCGCACTTATGACCATCACAGCATGCTCACAGTTACATGATCATGATCCAAGTGCTTGGCAGCCACCTCGCGTTTACAATGGTCTCCCGTGGTCACATGGCCACCATTTGCAACCTTCCCAGCTGGTTTCTGACTAGCAAAGTCAATAGGAAAGTCAGCAGGGTAGATTGCAAATTGCAATCGTGATGTCTCCTTTAACGAGTGTGGTGATTCACTTAATGACTGTGGCAAAAAAGGTTGCAAAATTGGGTGGGGTCACGTGATGTAAAATGTTGTGGTCTCACTTATAGTTACAAGTCAAGGACTACCTACAGAAGGGACTGTAGAGCAGCCTAATGTTGCCTTTCAACCGTCAGCACCTGGACAGCTCCTACACAAGAGTCCACTCTTGTATGCGGTTTTGATTTAAACCAGTTTCCCAATCATGGCAACTTCTTCTTTTCTTTATTAAATGTATATCCTGCTTTTCATTCAGGAGCTCAGGTCGGTCCTGAACCTGGATCTCTGCACTCATAGTCCAACACCTTAGTCACCACAATACATACATTGGTTTTCTTCCAGATTTGGGGCTTCCGATGCCAAAATTCCCCAATCAGCAGGGCCATTGCTGAGACTTCTGAGAGTTGAAGCCCATGCATCTGAAAGTTACCAAGATTGGGAAACATTGGTTTAAATTATTCCTTCTAAATTGGCATCTGCAGATGTAAATTAGTATAAGGGGGTCTACATGTAAACTTGTATCCTATTTCATCTTCTTTGATGTTGCACCTTTTAGTTTTCAGACAGAGGCATCATATCTTTGTATACCAAAAACAGTGGAATAAAGCCTTCACCCATCTGCACTTTTGGAAAACCGTTAGCTGGCTGCCATTAAGTGCAGAATAGTGCATGACTGACCTGGCTCTGATTTAGGAAAGCAATTCTTTAATTTTTAACTAAGGGGTTGTAAACCTTTGTCCAATCTGCTCTGGCCATTCTCCTAGTCCCCATGGCTGACCAAAAGCAGATCCCAAAAGGGGTCTTTTTTTAAAAAGACTGTTTGTTAGCAATAAGCCCATGGGTTTTGCACATGAAGCAGATGGACCACAGCTGATTTCCCTCTCCATAAAGGTTCTTGGGAGGAGTGAGTGGGAGTGTCTCCACTGGGACAAAACATATGGTTCAAATTTTTAATGAATTTCAGAAGAAACTGATCTTGGGCTTCGCTGTTTGATTAGCTAGTTAGCCTTTTCTCAGAATCATTTCAATACTTTCACCTGAAGCATTTGAAATGGAAATGGCTAGTAAAGGTAATAGTGCTTCACAGCCAGGTAGTGAAGCTCAGGTTTATTGGATACATAAATGTGAGGTTGCGTTATCATTTAAAAACATATAAAAATAACTTTCATGTGGTCCAACGTGCTTTCCCTCCACCTAATGGATGAATCTTCATCCCTGCTTCTGAATGGTGGTTGTTGCTGTGACAGTTAAATCCTTGACTTATGACCACAATTTAGCCCCAAATTTCTGTTGCTAAGTGAGAGACATTTGTTAACTGAGTTTTGACAACCTGGCTTGCCGCAGTTGCTAAGTGAATCCCTGCAGTTGTTCTGTTAATAACTCGGTTGTTAAGTGAATCTGGATTCCCCATTGACTTTGCTTGTCAGATGGTCACAAAAGGTGATCACATGACCCTGGAACATTGCAACCATCATAAATATAAATCAGTGTCTAGCAGCTGAATTTTGATCATGTGACCATGGGAATAACACAACAATCGTAAGTGTGAGAAATGGTCATAAAGTCACTTTTTCAGTATCATTGTAACTTCGAACATTCGCTAAATGAACTGTTGTAAGTCAAAGATTATCTGTATTATAGCGTATGATGGCCTAGTTCCAACAAATACCTAAACTCTCCTTTGCCACCTCTGGAGCCTGTGATTTGGGCCTCTCCTGTTTCAGGTGGCATAGCCATGTGCCCAGTGAGAGGTCTTTCCTTGAGCGAATTTGCTGTTAGCGCCAGAGGCTTCCAAGAGAATGGAGTCTAGCGAAGGAATGAGTCATTTGGAGAGGCAGGGTGCACACTGAAATGTCACTTTAATTGTAGGGCTGACTTATCCTACTGGCTTCTGGCAATGGTTGAGACATTTCCCAGCTGATGCAGAGATGTCCGTGTTGAAGCTTTGGCTAACCGATTGATAAGAAGGACTTAAAATCAGTCGAGATTTATATACTTTGTGCCAGGATTCCACCTGATGCATAATGCCTCATATCCACCTTTCTAGCATGATGGGTTGGCTGATGGCAGATCAGTGGAGCTAAACTGGCTGATAAGTGGCTCATTAGATGATACAAGTTCCTTGACTAACTCACAGGAGGAATGGTTCCCATTGAGGTCCTTTCGGACAGATCTTTCTGAAAAAATCGGATCCAAATGTCTCTACTGAAACTTACTGAATCAACTCCCTTTCTACATTTAAGATAATATAACCTTTATTGTCACTTTTTTCTGTGAACACACTGGCACACATTAAAAAATGAAATTCTCTCAAAAGAATATGTATATGTACCGGTATATGTATATGATTATATGTATATGTAGTCCTCGACTTATGACCACAATTGAGCCCCAAATTTTTGTTGCTAAGTGAGACATGTTAAGTGACTTTTGCCCCATTTTACGACCTTTCTTGCCACAGTTGTTAAGTGAATCACTGCAGTTGATAAGTTAGTAACCTGATTGTTAAGTGAATCCGGCTTCCCCATTGATTTTGCTTCTCAGAAGGTCACAAAAGTTGATCACATGACCTTGGGACACAGCAATGGTCATAAGTATGAACCAATTGCCAAGCATCTGAATTTTGATCACATGATCATGGGGATACTGGAAAGATTGTAACTGAAAAATAGTCATAAGTCATTTTTTTCAGTGCTTTTGTAACTTTGAACGGTCACTAAATGAGCTGTTGTAAGTCGAGGACTACCTGTATATGTATGTATATATGTACCTATAACCATGACCATACACACACACACACACACACACACACACATACATACATACATATGTTAAGACACCCCTAGCACCCCCTCGGGTGTGTCTGTGTCTGTGTCTGTGTGTTCCAGCATAACTCTGGAAAGCCTGGGCCTTTAAGGAGAGCGAGTGCGGCGTCCTAGAGCGGCAATTGTTCGTGATGTCATGGGAGGGGGAAGGGAGCCTGATTAGGCCTGTACAGCAGTAGGCCTATGAAGGGAGCCGGATTAGGCCAGTACAGAGGCCTTTGATTGATCGTGCTCCCTCACACAGTGGGCCTTTAAGGACTAGGCCTCCCTCACATAGTAGGCCTATGAAGCGAAGGGAGCCTGATTAGGCCAGTACAGAGGACTTTGATTGAGCGCGCCACGGCCTAACCGGATCGTCCACCCCCACCTCAGAGCTTCGGCCCATTTTCCCAGGATTGTCCTTCGCCCCAACTCATTGTGCGAAGGACGGGACCACCCCAACCAAGGTGAAACAGGTATGGAGGCCAGAGAGGAGACCCAGCCTATTTCAGCAGGGGTGGAGGAGGTGCAGCATGGCCCAGCTCAGGGATTTATGTTCCAGTCCCAGGCCCAGTTTGAGGAAATGGTAAAACGGGTGATGGCACTGGGAGGAGGAAGGGAGAGGGCAGGGATGATGGGCATGGGAGTAGGGGGAAGAAAGGCCCCTCTCAATGGCTCCCTGTCAGACAAACGCTTCGACGTCTATAAATGGTTCCAAATCTTCACCTTTCTTGGTCCAGCTATGCCACCCGTTTTCATGTCATGGGCATTAAACCTGGCATCTGAGCGTGTAAGTTCCTTGGCTAACAACACAGGACTTAAATAAGAATCTGAGCATGTAAGTTGCTTGGCTAACTCCCAGGAGGATGTCGGTTTGCTGTCGGTTTCCTCGATCTCAGGGCAAGTTCAGGTCAGCCAAACTAAGCCAGAAAGGAAAAGTAGGACAAAAGCATGGATCTAGCAAAGAGAGTAGCAAATTGGCTTGAAAAACCACGGGGACACTCTTGCTATATGCTGAAAAGGCGGAACAAAAAGAGAATAAAAGTGGGGAAATGTTAGGAAGCATAATCTGAATCAGAATACAATAGAGGAGAACGGTTAAAGCAAAACTGCAGGAGCAAGGAAAAAAAATAAAAGAGAGATGGAAAATCTTTTGTAGGTCGAGAACTAAATTTCCAGGGAGACGGAAATCTCCGGGGACATAAATCAGGAAATCAGTGATGGGCGAATCTGAAGCCTAAAGTGGATGAAGCCAGAATTGGCAATAACTCATTGATTCTTTCTTTTCCCTCTCTCTCTCCCCTCCCCCGTCGTCATCATCATAATCTTTCTTTTTCTCTCCTCTCCTTTATTGGCTTTTCCCCTTTTTCTCCAGGCTTTCTCTGTGATGAGTGCTTTAGTCCTTTGCAAATTATGTTGTGGATTGTAAGAGCTTTGTTTTCACCTATCATCCACGTGCAGTTTTCATTGTGACTTTTAATGAGTTTATTTATGTGTCAAGCACTATGAAAGAATTCCTTCTTTTCCAGCTCTTGTGATCCTGCTTTTAACTTGTTCTGGAATTTTCGGGTTGTTCGGTCACTAAGTTAAGGCCGCCTAGAAACTTATTGTCATCAAGGCCACATTGGCCACGATTATGTCAGTGTCAATATTAATTTCTCACCTTTCTACAGTATTTCTCCTAAACGTGGAGTTTTCTAATTACGCTAATTGTTATATCCCCCTTTTCTCACAAGACCAAAATCAGTAAAAGATCGAACATGGAAATTTTCTGAAACCCACACCAATTAGCAGCTCCAAAACATATTGAATTGCAGCTGCTGCTGCTGCTGCCACTCCGTGGAATTAATGAGTGAAAAGTATAACCTTTCTGCATTCCAAGGTAACTGTGTTTTGAACGATATGCAGGGTGAACTTTGCAGCATTTTCCCCAGCTATAAATTAATTACAACATCTGTTCAGATAGCTGAGTTGAGCTCTGGCACTTCAATATTACTTTCCATGAGCCACCTATGGGTGACTTTGGGATCAAATGTATCATATAAGGAGATCATAACATATGTTATTATTTCTTTCTTTATTGTCTTCTCGTAAAAAAAAGGTGCAGGAAAAAAAAGGGTTTTCAAGAAGCCTAATCCAGTTTGGTTTCTCCACAAACTACAGGTGGTCCACAACTTATAACTATTCACGTAGCGACTGTTCAAAGTTACAGTGCCACTGAAAAAAAGTGCTCATGACTGATACTCGCGCTTATGATCATTGCAGTGTCCTCATGATCACATGATCAAAATTTGGGCACTTGGTAACCGACGTGCTTTTATAGCAATAGCAATAGCACTTAGACTTATATACCGCTTCATAGTGCTTTACAGCCCTCTCTAAGCGGTTTACAGAGTCAGCATATTGCCCCCAACAATCTGGGTTCTCATTTTACCCACCTCGGAAGGATTGGAAGGCTGAGTCAACTTTGAGCCGGTCAGGATCGAACTCCTGGCAGTTGGCAGAATTAGCCTGCAATACTGCATTCTAACCACTGAGCCACCATGGCTCTTATGATTGCAGCATCCCAGGGTCATGTGATCATCATCTGGGACCAGCTTCCCAGCAGGCTTCTGACAAGCAAAGTCAACGGGAGAAGCCAGCTTCACTTAATGCCCGTGTGATTCACTTAACAATTGTGATGATTCACTTAATGGCCTCAGCAAGAAAAAAAAAAGATTGTAAAATCAGGCATGACTCATTTAACGACTGCATTGCTTAGTGACAGAAGTTCCGGTCCAAATTGTGGTCGTAGTTTGAGGACTATCTGTAGTGAAGCTAGGACATTTGGGTTTTCATTTACTTAGGAAAATGGCATATCTTGTCCATGTATTTTGTTTCCATTGTATGGTTTATGATTCCAACTGACTTTGAATTTGGTCCCACAGAACAACAATATAGGGGCAGGGAAACAATATGACTACAGGCACTGAGTGACAGCTTGCTTTACCACCATTTAACATGCATTTAATGCCAAACAGCTTGCTAGGAACTGTACTGAGCTTTGAAGTGACAGCTCTTTGCTTAAGGGGCTAACTATCATGAAGTTATATGTGCACCACTTCTCAAATCCTCAGTGAGGTCTAACAGGACCTGCTGTTGCATGGTCTGAAACGGTGACCTGATTCTGAAATTGTCATTGCATTTTGTTGATTTCCCTGATTCTAAAGCAGTCACTGCGTGATTGTTGCTGAGAAATATACAAGAAGAAAAATATTCAAGCATCAAAGGCATTCGGCATCAGGCTAATCTTCCATCCATTGTACCTCAATGTTATAAGACAAGATTATTATAATGTAAAGAAGAAGACAACAACAACAACTGCAAAACTGCAGTAGAAGAAAAAGAAGAGGAAGAGGAAGAAGAAGAGGAAGAGGAAGAGGAAGAGGAAGAGGAAGAAGAAGATCAGATTGCTGATTTTTATGTTGACTGCATGAAATTTCATTCTTACATCCTGCATGCAATTCCTTCCCACCTGTGGCTACCAAGCAAGTACTGAAATGCAGGGCTGCAATATTGTTTTACTGCAGTGGTCAATATAGGTAGTCCATCGATTACACCCATTTGTTCAGATTTATGATCGTTCAGATTTACGATGAGGCCTTAGGACCAGTCCTTAGATTTCCAGCCATCATAGCATCTCCTCAGCCACATGATTGTAATCCATTCACTCAGTACCCAGCTCACTATTACAACATCACGGCAAGCATAGTCACATAATTGTGATTTCCGATGTTCCCTGCCGGCTTCTCACAAGCAAAGTCAATGGGGAAGCCAGCAGGAAGTCATAAGTAGCAATCACATGAGATCCTCAGTTAACAGTTTCATTTAACAAGGGTAACTAGAACTTCTGGCATTGCCATCAGTAAACAACTCAGTCCTGTGACATTCTACTTTATGACTGTGTCAGTTATCGATAGAGTTCCTAGTCCCAGCTGCCATTACAATCCAAGGATTATCTGTATTGTAGAAGGCTAGGTTGCAGTCATAAGATCTGTGACTTGGCAACATATTAAGGAGGACCAAATTTAGTAAGAACATGTCTATGTGCAGCTGTCAGTCTTGCATATATACTGCTGGGAGCTGTAACATCGAACATAATTTTTTTTCATGTGGCTATTTATTGACAGAATATATAACTGTGGTTTGAGGCCAACCACATTGCTATTTTTTTTTACTAGCAGCTGTGTCTCACAATAACATGAGAACAAAATTGGTGTAACATAGAACAGCAATAAGGAAGAGACTGATTGGAATTTGTTAGTAGATTCTAGGTGATTGGCACTGGATCGGTTAAGGTTTTGGTAATTTATTCTCTATAGTAGCAATTTAGAACCATTTTTCTTCCTAAAAGTGAATGTTGGGGAGGAAAGAGAATGCTTATGGAAAAGCTAGGAGTGGCATTTAAAAAAAAAGAATAGATGAACTTGATTCATAATTTTGGGCTAAGTTTGCATGTAGAGTCATGATCCCTGTTTCTTAGCTGTCTGCCAATACATTTCATGAAACTGTAGATGGGGAATCTCGAGGTTCTATTAAAACATAAAATAGTTCTTGTAAGCCTCAGATCTGCCCACCTTCAGTTTAGCAGATAGAAATTTGGACCATTGTTGGAAAAGCCACGGTGTGAAAGCTCCACTTAGCCACCTGTTTTGCTACAGAAGTTCATTATTATCATCATCATGAGTGTATTGTGGTCGTACTGTGTACCATACTGGAGAATTGAGAGAATGGCGCAAATGGAACATTCCCCCTTTTAAACTCTCTAGGCAGAATGAATTTTTTTGTTTTTGTTTGCTTACCTGCAAAATGAGTGAATTGTCTCAACAGATATGCATGCCATAAAAATTTCAGAAATTAAAGAAGGAACAGAGCAGGTTTTCCGTGATTCGGCTGTTGGATGTGTAGATCTTTGCTAATACTTTGGTTCTTCGTTGCTTTGTGAGAGAAGCAGGAAAAACAGGTGTACAAAACACTGTGCCTCTAAATCCCTAAATAAAGATGTTGATCTCCCCTACCCCCCTTTCTGACACCCATAAGCAAAACAGCAAACTACCTTGCCCCTGGTCAGATTCCTGGCTGTGTCAACTGGTATTAATGGAACTAAAACTGACTGGTAGAGTCCTCTGGAGTAGCCTCGGTGGAACCTGACATCTTCTGCATACAAAAAAAGCTGCTTGATCCACGGAGCCACGGTGGCGCAGTGGTTAGAGTGCAGTACTGCAGGCTACTTCTGCTGACTGCCAGCTGCCGGCAATTTGGCAGTTCGAATCTCACCAGGCTCAAGGTTGACTCAGCCTTCCATCCTTCTGAGGTGGGTAAAATAAGGACCCAGATTGTTGGGGGCAATATGCTGACTCTGTAAACCGCTTAGAGAGGGCTGTAAAGCACTGTAAAGCGGTATATAAGTCTAAGTGCTATTGCTATTGATCAGTAAGCAGTGTCTGATCCTCAATTGCAATCCACCGAGTGTGTGAGTGCGCCACTAATTACAGGAGGGCATGGTAGCAAAAGTTTTGCTGAAGTAGTTGTTGGGGGATCCTAATGGGTTATTCAGTTTGGCAGGCTGAATTCCCTTTTGGTGTAAAAGGAGTGTGAAGTTTCCGAAAGATGCCCTAATTAATTAGTCCGTTTGAATGGCCTGGAAATGGGCAGGCAGTACACAGCAACACAACTTGCAGATTGTGGGGCCGGTGGATTCTCCTGCGGCTGCTCCTCACTGGCAGATAGGCAAGCAAATGACAACAAATTCACTTGCTTGCTTTTCCTTCTTCAATTAATCCCAACCCCTGGCACTGACGAGCAGACTTGGGCAGCATCCTTGTAAATAATCTTGCTGTTCACTTGCCTGCTTTCTCCTTCCAGTGAGGGTGAGGAGAGTGTTGGTGCCACTAAAGGCATGCTACTTGGGGCATGTTGCCAAGAACTAAAACAAATACGGGATTCTCCATATCAACTGATATGAACCCTCAGAATCTCCCCGCTTCTTTTGCCAGTGAATAAGTCAGAGCTTTTGGCTCACAGGCTGAGACTCTGATTCAAGGTTTTGCCTCTAGCTTGAAAGTTCCCAACTTGCTGTGGACAGCAGGATTCCAGTCTCTTTCTACTTCCTGGACTGAAAACCATCCATATTGGTTTCAAAGGGCGAGTCAGAGCCATGATCACTGGTTTTGGAGCTTGCTAAAAGAGCTGCCGGGTTATTACCAGTTCAAAGCCTTGAACTCACTTTGGGGTCATGGAAGAGCCTCTGCAATCTCATCTCACCTTCAGACTTAGGGGAGAAGAACACCAGATTACTTGGAAGGATTGCTGAAACTGACAAAGGTCTTGCTTTACTTTAAGCCAAAGCAGGGCCTGTTGTGAGCCTTGGCATGGATTTTAGAACAAGATCTAGATCAGGGGTGTCAAACTCAATGCCCGTGGCCTGGATGCGGCCCATGGGGTGCTTAGATCCGGCCTGCGGGGCCACCCTGCAAACGGCAAAGGACCGGCCCGCAGTGCCTCTGCCAGCGGCCCCCCTGAGCTCCATTTTCGCTGGCAGAGGGCTGCAGGAGGAAACTAAAAGCAAAATAAAGCAAAAGGGGAAATGTTTCCCTTTT
>QLTV01003097.1:716699-727289 GCA_003457575.1 Thermophis baileyi
TATATATATATAAAAATTATTGTACAATTAAAAGTACAACAATAGTTAAGAGACGCAGGATCTCCTCTCATCTTGGCCCCACACCATGGGGGATTGGGAGAAGAACCAAGTTTGTAATGGCTTTCAAAAATGAGCAAGGTCAAGACCACCTGTATTTTGGTGGGTGGGGAGACGTAATTCCAAGGGGAAGGAGTTGGCAGATAATCAGAGAAAGGCAGTCCCACAAATAATCCAGTCCTGTACCATGTAGAGCTTTGTAGGGGTCAGCAATCCAAGGCAAAATAACTGAGGAAATAAATATCACAAGTAATGCTAGACCTTTATTGATTTAGGCTACAATAACAGAATCTTGAAGGCCTAATGGGTTTTCTCCTTCGTTCCCTCTTATACTAGAGTGTTGATATGAGGGCAGTCTTGAGGGGTTTTCTTCCCCATGCCTTCCTGTATTTCTAAGCTAAATTCATGTTTACCTAACATTTGTCGCCAGCGTATTTTTTTCTAAACCATCTCTGTACAATAGCAATAGCACTTAGACTTACTGTATATACCACTTCACAGTGCTTTACAGCCCTCTCTAAGCGGTTTCACAGAGTCGGCGTATTGCCCCCAACAACAATCTGGGTCCTCATTTTACCAACCTCAGAAGGAGGGAAGGCTGAGTCAATTTTGAGCCGGTGAGAATCGAACTGCTGGCAGCTGGCAGTCAGCAGAAGTAGCCTGCAGTACTGCATTCTAACCACTGCGCCACCTCTACAATAGGCAATATTCAAAGTCATCTGGAAGCTAACCTGGAGCCAGTGCAGCTCATGAAGTTGTCGTATTGCATAGCTGTACTGAGGTTGATTGCTTTTTCAAGCTGTTCACTCCCATAATTCTCTGTTATCCAGCTGGGAAGGTACTGGTTTGGTATGGAATGGATTCAGACAAAAGTAGCCATGTTCACAGGGGGCTAAGAATCCCAATTTATATTTATAAATGTTTTTAAATTTATAAATGTATGTTTGCTTTGTATTTCCCACCCAAGACAGGTCAAGTTGAAACTTTCCTAAGATTGCTTAGAGTGGTTCCCTGCAACATTTTCTTTCTTCTTAGAAAGTATGAAATCTCTGTGCTTTGTCACCACTTGATTATGACATTTTATTTGTAAAAGGTGTATTCATGTGTCCCGTGCATTGCTGTATTTTTGCAGACTTTTGAAACTACCTACAATTTAAAAGTAAAATAAAGTAAGAATCATGATAAAGTGTGATGATCCTGATAAAATTCAATGGAACTACAGTATATCCACTGAAAAAAGACTAGTGTCAGTTAATCCAGAGGTACTATTTTGGGTCTTCCTGAAAGCCCTGAAAGATTGTAAGTAACTGGCTAAAATTCAGAGGCAAACTGGTGCATTCAACTTGGAAAGCGCTATTGTGAAGGAAGTTTTGAGTGCCAGTATAGTGTGAAGGTTAGTGTATTGGAAGAGACCAAGGAAATTCATTGTCCAAGTCCATTCTGTCAGCTGATGTAGCAGCTTGGAGCCAGATTCTCTCTCTCCAATCAACACATTTCACAGAGTGATTGCTGTGGGAATAAACGTGGAGGACAAAGGCCTATGGATGCCATTTTGAGCTGCCAGATAAAAAATGGGATAGTAATCAACACTTAGAGGCACACAGAAAATAGGACCACACCTGATCGTTTTTAATATACAAGGAGAAATAAGAAAGAGAAAAAACAGTGTTGTGTGTGAACCAAACGAGACTCATCTAATCTAGTGTTTTGTTCCTAACCAAATCCCAACCAGACACTACAAACTGCAACAGCAGGATACTGAGAAGTTTTGAAAATGCAGATAATATGTAACCATCTTTCTAATAGCCACCAATAGCCATCATCCTTCATGAGTGAACAGAAGGAGGTATTCTTGAGGCCTCCAGAACCTAGGCTAGAAACATGCATGACTATAGGTGTGCTAGACTGTGTACAGCCACACTGCTTTGAAGAATTGCCAACTCCAGACCTTGGTTAACCAAACAGATGCTTTGATGTACTGTGATGTCTTTGTTACAACACCTAAAAGTGGGGTGCCACTTTGATGGCAGAATGGCTTCAAAGGGGTTAGGGTGCTTAAAACCCCAATAGCTGAGCGAATGTGTACGTGTGGCAGTGGGGAAGATATGCCCTATTACATTGCAAATACTACAGGGACATCAGATCAACATATCTTCTCCCTCTATTAGAGAAATTTCTAGGGAGATCAGACAATTTCTACGTGAACCATCTCCTTCAGAATTCAAATCCAGCCACCACTCGTGCAGTAGCAAAATGTTGTGCTGCGGCAATGATAATAAGGGGAAAAAAACACCTAAAGAAGTAAAAATCCTTAGTCGTATTACTACTTTGCTTAGTTATTTTCCAATAATTTTTAGAGAATGGATTTATTTTAATGTTGTGCTGGTCTGTGACCGTAATAAAGATGGATTCTGATTCAAAGGGGTGCTTCATTGAAGGTCCATTCAAAGCCAAGACCTCTGATAGGCTTCTCATAGGTTTAGCATCATGGCATTGTGTGCATCATGAGAAGCCAGAGTTAGTTCTTAGTGTAGACAAGTTGCAGAACTACAATCTTGTTAGATTGTTAGATTGTTAGACTGTTAGAGTGTATGATTGCATATGGAATTCATATTCTACCTAGAACCAATTAGACTTCACCTGTGCTATGACTATACTGTACTGCGTGCCTGAAACAGAAATTGCTCTTCTGACCTGAAGCTTTTAACTCCTCACCCTGTTGACAAATGGAAATATATACCCCCCCCACCTTCTCTTTCTATATCTTGTTCCCCTTTACCCTTTATCCTATCCCTCATCTTCCTATTTATCTAAAGCAGACCAGAAGCCAATCCCACAGAGGGATTTAGTAATTCAGCTAGTCATTGATGCTTTTCTTTCCAATAGTTTGTGGCTCTGAAAGTGGGAGGGGGGATCTTTTTCTCCCTTCATAGCATGTACTGTAAAACGTGATTCTAATTTAAATTGTAATTCTTCCGCTTCATTTCTGTTATCTGTTATTATGGTGGACAACATTCATAAACTGTGCGTACACTTGTGATCATTTAACTGCTGTTGTATCTCTCTGTGTGTTCATACGTTGGAAAATATTTTTCAGCAGGATGCCGGTACAGAATGCAGTGTGGGCAAGAGGTCCATTACTTCTGTTTTTCTTTCAAAGTAAAAATGCCCAGCATCTTAAGTAAATAAGGGTGTGGGTGTGCGCATGTGTCTGGTTTTTGCTTTACCAACGGGTGACCCCAGTCAGTGTCTTCTGGTCTTTTGTACTCGGTCTCCCCTTTGTTGCTATGCTCGGAGTAATGGGATTCATAAGGTGATCAGTCGTATCTGAAACAGGATGGGAGAGAACTCTTGCTGACCCCTGTGCTGCCTGTCCTCCATTTGACAGGAACCCACAGCAATTTCCTTTCTGAGGCTCATATCCATAACACATCATTAATACTTCCTGCAAGCGGGTCTGAAATATTGATGCTAATTGCTCTTCTGGTTTGCCTAGCAGCACATTAAGCAGGTAGAACTAACAAGCCACTTTTAAAAATAATGAAACAGGGCTAATGGACAGCCAGCCTAGAGATGGGCCTTATTACCCAGAATTCTCTGAGTAGGCTTTGAGGAGATTGTTTGCTCAGATTGGATGTGTTCTTGGCAAGATGGGAGATCAATCAATCAGAATAGAGCTGGAAGGGACCTTGGAAGTCTTCTAGTCCAACCCCCTGCTCAAGCAGGAGACCCCATACCATTTCAGATAGGTGGTTGTCCAGTCTCTTCTTAAAAACCTCCAGTGATGAAGCACCCACAACTTCTGAAGGCAAGTTGTTCCACTGGTTAATTGTCCTCACTGTTAGGGAGTTTCTCCTTAATTCCAGGTTGCTTCTCTCCTTGATTAGTTTCCATCCATTGTTGGTTACCCTGGAAAAGTTTTGGAAAATAAGTTGACCCCCCTCTTTTTTGTGGCATTATTGTTGTTGTTGTTGTTGTATACTTTATTCATTAAACATGAAACTCAGTCAACTGAACATTTAAAAATGTATCACAAATATCATTGACTGGCGCTAATGGTTGATATAGGTTGTGGTTGTTGTTATAGGTATCAACCAAGTACCTTCTTAAGATGTACTATGTTCCGAGTAGCGCAGTTTTTTGCCGTTCCACTGGTGTTATTATTATTATTATTATTATTATTATTATTATTATTATTATCATCATCATTATTATTATTATTATTATCCAAGATATAGAAGGATAGGGTATAGGTTAGGAATAGGGAACTATAGTTTTGCAGATGTCGCCAGATGCCAATACCCATCATCCCCAGCTAGCCTGGATCAATATTGGGGATGCTGGGACTTAGGAGTCCAGCCAGAGACCATAGAGCCTGTTCCTCTGCTGTAAGCAGTAAAGGATTCCCTGCTTTAATGTGATTCTTCCAACTCTCTTTTCTTGCAGGGGGAGCTGCTCAGCCCCTGTCGCTGTGATGGTTCCGTCCGCTGCACCCACCAGCCTTGCTTGATTCGCTGGATCAGTGAGAGGGGCTCCTGGAGCTGTGAGCTGTGCTACTTCAAGTACCAGGTCTTAGCCATTAGCACAAAGAATCCGTTGCAGGTAAGCCTTGCCTGGCGACTGAGCTTTAGGAATAGTGTCCGGAAGGGGAAATAGAGGAGTCAAGAGCAGAGGATGGTAGACATGGTGCCTCTGGCCCATGTGCTTTATATAATCTTTGTCCTTCTCCTCCTTCTCCTTCTCCTCCTCCTCCTCTCACACATGCACACACACACACACACACACGCATACACATGGTTACCATCACATTCAGTTATTACTCCATCTATATCCCCCTCTGAGATATGGGGTAGATGAGAAGGTTTCCCAGAAATGTCTGTGTTCTTGGATGCACATCTCCTTTCCCTCTTGTCCTTTTTGTTCCTCCACCCATACGCTAGCCTTAGCAGTCCCAAATGCTGCTGGAGGAACTGCCCAGAGGGAGCAGGTTCCGCTTTGAAGCTGTCATTCACTCCAAATATATCAGCAGAGGCAGTCGGGTGACCTCCACCAGGAGTGTCATGCTGGAAGGGATCTTGGCAGATCAAGATATATCTGCCCGCATTCCCTTGTTCTCTTCTGCAAGTGCAACATAATCTGGCAGGCAACATTTAGGCTGGAAAAGTCTCATACATAACCTTTATTTTTTATTTTTTTTGTCACGATGGAGCATAACCGTCTCCTTCAACTTTGGGTGCTCGGTTCTCTCTCTGTATAGCCTCTCGTCTGGTGAATTCCAGCTCCATGTAAGGGGTGAATGGAGAGGGAAAACTGTACCAAGTGACAGGCGAAAAAGTCGCGTTGTGGTGACTCTGCCAGTGACAAAAGAAATGAATTGGTCCTGAGTCATGCACAGGCGGACAGTTTGCTTGGCAACGTCAATCCTTATCCTTAACTCCAGGGACAAGCTGTTCAGAGGGAAGCTGCTTCCTCTCTCCCTAACTTGCTCCTTCCTCATGGAAGGAACTGTAAAAGTTTTTTAAAAAAAAAATATGCAAAGAATATAGGAGTTTCAGCAGCAGGTTCTCCCGCTGAAAGTAGACTAGAGGAGACCAAGCGACAACTTACCTTGCAAATATGATGTATTGATTTATTTAGGTATTTTGTGTGGCTGCCCAACTCACCACAGTGATTCTGAACAACTAACGGAACATGAAAAACTAAACAAACAATATGTGCAAACCCAGATCCAGGACACTTAAACCTAATTGTGTCATTCCCCCCCCCCCGCCCCCAATGACAAAAGCCACAACATCTCATGGACACAGACTAACCTCCCAAATGATCGGATGATCCAAACACACCCTTTGGGATGGATAAGAGTGAAACTTGTGTGACTTCCTTATCAACTGTACGCACATGCACGCTCTCTCTTTTATGCAAAGAAACCACCCTCCAATACTAGAATGAATGCTTTTTAACTTGACAGAGGGGGTTGAGTTATGACAGGGAAGGATAAAGAATTGGTGGCTCTCAAGATGTGGCGTCAACATCTTTGTTAGTCCCAGTGATGGATGCTGGAATGGTGCTTCAGCAATCTCTGGCGGGCCACTGCCTCTCCCACCTTACTACAGAGAGAAGAAACGTGAATAGAACTTGCAGCTAGGATAGGAGAGAAAGTAACATTAGATTTACTCTGCTAATCCCAAAGGTGACTTGCATCACCTCTGTGATGAAGGGGGATCTTCACATTTGGACTTCTCAGTCCTATTAAGTAGGGACGCCCATCAACTCCACAAGAGTAATCACCCAAGACCAACCCCTTTGCCTTGTTTTCTCCTTTACAGTGGCAGGCAATTTCCCTGACGGTGATTGAAAAGGTGCAAATTGCAGCCATCATCCTGGGTTCCCTCTTCCTCATTGCCAGCATCTCCTGGCTGATTTGGTCGTCACTCAGCCCCTCGGCCAAGTGGCAGCGGCAGGACCTGCTCTTCCAGATCTGCTATGGGATGTACGGTTTTATGGATATCGTCTGCATAGGTGAGAACTTCCTTTTCCCAAGCCTTCTCCTGTCGCTTGAAAAATGACCATGTTCCCTTCTTACAAACAGAGGATGCCACGGGCAGACAGAGGCAATTTCTCATGTTTCTCTGGTTCTCCTATGAAAATCAAAGCAAAGAAGTACCCGGGTAGATTTCAGCAGATTTGTATTGTGGTCATTAATGAAATCCAGAGGTTTCCTGGAGTGTCTTCCAGGAATAGTCTTAAGGGTATAGAGACATGCTGGATGAAACTAGGACGGGCAGTGACAGACATGTTTTTATTGCAGTCTGCTTGAATTTGAGTTTGCAAGAATTTGCTGCCATGCCTTATCATGTTTTTGTTTTCGTTCTCTTTTTTGCTCTTTTAAATAACTTTGAAGACTTAGAGTCCTTTGCATGTTTGCAGTTTATGCAAACATACTATACTCTGAGCCAGGGGTGGGTTCTAACTTACCTCGCTGCCGGTTCGCTTCCTCCCGCGCCACGTGGCCGCGCACACACCTCGTGGCCACGCGCACATGCGCAGTGCAAAAAAATAAAAAACAAATTTTAAAAAAACACAAAACGCCGAAAACAAGATGGCGCCGCATGCGCAGTGCTGGAAACTCGGCTTCTGCGCATGCACAGAAGAAAAAATAAATAAAAATTCAAAAAAAAAGATGGCAGCGCCCACAGACAGGCACCGACCGAACCGGATCGGTGATGTCATCGTGACGTCACCAGAGGGTCACTACCGGTTCGGGCGAACCAGTCCTAACCGGGAGGAACCCACCTCTGAGCTCAGCATCTTGAAAATCAATTTACCATATTCTGTTTCTCCCAATGTGGTTCTGTTTCTGATTCAGAGGGCTAAAATCTCTAGTTCATCTCCAGAACATATACCTGTAGCTATAACTCAAATACAAGCTCTTGATATAGAGATAATTATATCTGGGTAATTCTAGAAGAGACACAGATTGAACCAATGAACATATTTTCATTGGTTAGTTCCAAGGTCTTTTCCCATTCTCAAAAATAAGCCAAACATACCCTATTTTCCCCAAAATAAGACATCCCCTGATAATAAGCCCAATCGGGCTTTTGAGTGCATGGCAATAAGTCCAAGCGCTTATTTCAGGGTTCAAAAAAATATAAGACAGGGTCTTATTTTCGAGGAAACACGGTACTAATGTGCATTATTTTCATAATTTAGATACTGTACAATGTAGAATTTAGCTGTTTTTCATACCGAATTTACACAGCACCTAAAGTCAATTCTAAAATTCAAATTCTCTAGACAGCACCAGCCCTCCAACATGTGAAGACATGATATAGGTGGTGATTTTTTGGGGTGTGTGTGTGAACATTTGCTCACTGAAATAAGGGATTTAAATTGCTAAGCTTTCACACTGTATCCAAAGCCACTTTTTATTTTAGGACTTACACATTAATTCTGAGGTTGCTTTTGCTCTTTCTAGGATCAAGTTCAGCTTTGCTTAGAATAAGGAGTGCCTTTTAGTTTCACAAATGCATTCCCAACTTCCAGAGAAAGCCGAAGAACTTGGGTGAGAAAGTTAGGAGAAACTCAATTTTTAAAAATATATTTAAAAAAAATACCCAGCTGGGTGTCAGCACCTAGACAATCTTAGCAGATACCAAAAGAAGAGAATATTGGTAGCTCAGGCTTTAAATGTGGGGTACTTGGTGGTCTCTAAGCTTGGTTGTTTTCTACTTTGTTTCATTACCAAAGTAGGAAACGGCATCATTCTTTGGTCATGAAACATCTGCAAGAAAACAGCCAAGCTCAGAGAGCATCAAGGACTCCCATAATCTTAGCAGATCTCAAAAAACCAAGTGGGGTTGAACTTGGCTAGTGCTTGGCTGGATGACTACCAGGAAATCTCTGAATTATAGGCTAAACTGTAAAAATTAAAAACAAAAATACTTGAAAAAGGCAAGAGGCAAATATTGTTGTCAAAGAAACTATATGGCTATATCTATGAATTCACCAAAGTTCAGCTTGAGTAGGGAGACTTTATCTTTCATAGGAATATTTAAGGAATACATCTAACAGTAATTAAAGGAGCCCAGCATTGTTCAGGCTTCAGGGTGAAGCAGTGGGGGCTGAAAAAAAGAAGAAGAAAAGATGTTGCTACTTTAAAGGACCCAGAAGACTCTTAAAGCAGTGGCATATATTATTTTTAGGGTAAGCGATAGCCTGCAAAAGACTCGGCTCTTTTAAAGGGTATCAGAGGGAAGCTGTGCTTGTGAGCGGTCAGAAGCATTTCTTCTTGTGACGCATGCATTTTCCTAATATTAACTGCATGACACTACATCATGCAGCTTAGTCATAGCCCTAGAATTTGCAAAATATTTCTGTTGAGGCCTTCAGAGCTGAACACACGGCCCATCCCTGGAGAAACCGTCTGTCATCTAGGTTGGCATGTCATCATTGTTTAGTTTACAAATCACCCCGCCCTTCTCTGCTACCCACTCTCATCCATGGGACAACCTTCTGGTTCCATCTTCCCCCTCACTTCTGCTTTACCCTTATGTGCCAAATACTCCATCATAACCGGCATAAGTGATCCAATTCCTCCCTTGAAATCCCTAGCAGATTGAAAGGCTATAATTCCCATTCCGGTACTTTCCAGCAGGCAAAATGAGTAGCATTATGGTGGAGGGAAGCGGCTTGAATATTTCAAAATCACATGGGCAGGGTGACCAGTTCAGGACTCTAGGAATCCAGACCACTGTTGGATGGTAGCAAAAAAAAAAATACTCAAAACTCTCTTGGACACCATGTAATGGTCAGTTTGAGGTGTTACCCTGCTTTGGTAACTCTATATGGGCTGGGAAGGAATTGGGAATTATGGTTCCTGAATGGTCATGTGACTGTACAATATCACAGGGTAGTGATAGAGAAGGGAAGACACCTTTCTTCAAATACCTGGTTCTCCAGTATATTTACTGGGCTTCTTACATATTAAACAAAGCTTTAACTGAATTTCTTATGAACTCTTAATAATAACCTGCAAGCAAGAACTGGTGGGACCACAAAATAGATAAAGTAATATAAAATGAAGAAGCCAGTGATGGGATTAAAATAATTTAACAATCAGTTCTCTGCCCTAATGACCAGCTGGGTAGGAATGGCTGAGTGGTCATGTGACTGGGTGGGCATGGCCAACTTGACGCCACTCACGTCAAGGGGCGCTTCGCCTCGCCCGGCCTCTCATGACCATGGGGATGCTGCAACGGTCGTAAGTTGAAAAATAGTCATAAGTAACTTTTTTCAGTGCCATTGTAACTTTGAATAGTCACTAAATGAACTGGTGTAAGTCGAGGACTACCTGTACAGTAAGTAAGTGCTATGTGAGGTAAGCCCCACTATTTGCAACTAAGCCTAGCATTTGCAAAGAAACAATTATTTCATAATTAACAATATTATAAATGTAATTCTATTTTCAGGAAATCTAGTCAAGAAAACACTTGTTTTTCCTATGTTCTGTGTTAGAAAAGATTGTTCTTAGCCTGAATATATGAGGTATTATCTCCATATATTATGCTTATCTATTTTTTTCCTTTTACATTCTTTCAAACAACTAATATGAAAACAACAAAAAAGATGGGATCTAGATTTTACTTTAAACAAAATTGATTCATAGTATGTTTGGATTAGATCAAATTCTTCCAACCTCAAAACAAAAATACATAGTGTCGCCATCTAGTTTTTGCTGCTGCGCATGCGCAGAAGCTAGTTTTTGAATGCTGCGGGCGCATGCGCGCAAAGCGCACGCGCGCAAAGCGCACGCACGCCCACGGCACGACCCTGAGCAAACTGGCAGCAAACGGATGGTCAGAGGTGGGTTCCTAACAGTTCTAACCAGTTCTTTAGAACCGTTAATAAATCGGTGATGACGTCACGGAGCCGGTTCTGTCAGTGTCTCCGTGGGTGCCACCATCTTGGATTTTGCTTCTGCGCCTGCGCAGAAGCTATTTTTTGATTGCTGCAGGGGTGCAACCCTGAGCG
>QLTV01003097.1:727547-737927 GCA_003457575.1 Thermophis baileyi
AAAAACCACTATTGGGACAAACATGACCTGGATGACTGAAGAATCCCCCTAGACAAGAGCCTCCTGTGCTTAGTGAACTGACAAAGCACCCTTTCCCACCCCGGAGAAGCAATCCTTAGATCCATTTGCACCACTTAAAGATACCAGCTGATCTCACTCACCTCACAAGATATCCCAAGGAAATCATCCAGATTTAAGGAAATATCACATGCCCCCAGAAAGGCAGTAAAAAAATCAGACAGAGTGCCAAGCTTGCATCCTGCCTCTTGGAAGTACACCCCAAAAGGACAGTGCCAGGAACCACTAAAGCAGTGTAAAAAGCTTAAAATAACCCTTCTCCTTTAAGAAAGTCAAGCCCCTTCAGAGAAGCAGCTCAGGCAACAGAAAGTCTGGGCGTACTGCCAAGAACCATTAGCTGATACAATGTAACAAAGCTTAACCAGAGAGGCAGTTTCTGTAAGCAGGGCAATAAAGATAAGGATTAGGCTAGAAACAATACAGAGGCACACCAGAATGTTTCCTTCCTGCCTTCCTGACAGGATTAGCCCCGTAAAGTGGAAAAAAAACAAAAGGCTGTTGGAAGAAGATTTCTTCCAACAACCGGTTCTCTGAACTGCTCAGAAAGTTAACAAATGGTTCTCCCGAATAGGTGCGAACTGGCTGAATCCCACCACTGGAAGAAGCTAAAGTGCTCTGGCACTTTAGAATTCCAACAGACAAGCACCTGCCACATAATACCCCAGACTGAACAATTGTTGATAAGAAAGACAAAAAAGTCTGGCTAGTGGTCATGGTAGTACCTGGAGACAGCAAAATAGAAGAGAAAGAACTGGAGAAAATCGCAAAATACAAGGACCTGCAAATAGAAGAACTGCTGTGGCAAAAAGAAGCAAAGATAGGCACCTTGGGTGCAATCCCAAAAAATCCGGAGCACCACTTAAACACCATCAGCATTGGCAAAAATCATCAGTCAATTGCAAAAGGCAGCTTTGCTTGGAAGAGTTTGCACCCTGTGACAATACCTTTAACACTATAAAACAACATCTGCATATCCCAGGTCCTTGGGAAGACTCAGTAGGCAGACAAAAATGCCAAATCAATTGTGCAACTAATAATAACAATAACAATAATTAAATTGAAGATTAAATATATAATTATTATTATTATTATTATTATTATTATTATTATTATTATTATTATTATTATTATTATTATTATTATTATTATTATTCCATAGATGAAATGGAATAACTGCTCCCTTTTGGGTCTCTAAACCCAAAGAAATAAATGTGGTGCATCAAGATTTTTAAAAAAATTCTGGATGAGTCTTGCCCCATTATTATTACTATACTATTACAGTAAACCTCAATTTAATAACCTAACAGGGTAAAAGGAGTATCCATTAAACCAAAGTGTCCATTACATCCAAATAAGAATTTAGACGAGTACTTTTTGTAATTTGTGCATGTGTAAAATGGCATTGGATCCAAAAGAAAGAAATTTGGTGTTTTGCATCCAAAATCTTCTAAACGGAGATCTATTAAATAGAGCAGGGGTCTCCAACCTTGGCAACTTTAAGCCTGGTGGACTTCAACTCCCAGAATTCCCCAGCCAGGATACCCCTGAAATAGAGGACCTTCTTTATCATCGCCAAATGACATTGTCATAATCCAGCCCAAATCTTTTAATTATTTAAATTAGTATACAATTGAATAACATTTGTAATACATACTTTCATATAAGAGAGTGACTCTTATGTGAAAATATGTATTACAAATGTTATTCAATTGTATAATTTTTTCTATTGAAAAAAATACCTTCCCAAGAGATTTCCATAAACAACAGTGACTTCTAAAAGTATTTATTGTGGATTACAAATATGATTTAATTGCATTAATTGGCTATGCTTTAAGAATTGTATTAATTTTAAGGGGTAGATTCCTTAAAAGGATATTTTTTTAAGGCGCGCCTAACAATTGAAAAAAGCTGACCCTAGTGCTTTAATGAGTGACAAAAAAGGTGCTTCCTTTTTTTTCCTGAGGTCTGAGTCATTTTTGAAGCATATTCAGCCTTAGTAATTTGTCCTCGGTGCACCCTGTGCTGTAGTTGCTGGTGGGTTTTTCATCCAGATGACTGGATATTTTTCCTTTAGCACTACACACCCTCGATTGGAAAGAAACCTGTTTTAAATTGGAAGCTGGTGACATTCACTAAAGAGACCGAGCCAGGTCTATGGCACTGATGGATGAGCTCTGTTGAGATGGGCAGGATAACAGGCAGACTCTTGTGGGCAGGAGCCAGGTGCTGTCACTGAGAAATGAATGAATGACTTTTCTGTTTCCCCCTTGATTTGACTGAATTACCTGTATTCCATGGTAATGACCCACCTTGGGAGATGGCAGCAGGGCGCTCAAGTGATTGCCACTGGGTGTTGCCTCTTTGGTACATATTTATATTTGATTGGTGTACTAGGAGTTTGTGAACAGACCGAGAGGGGAAGATTTGTATTTCTTTCACAAAATTCTTTTTTTTTTTAATTAAAAAAATACAGGTACCTGTGATTACACAAACATAAATCAATTTCACTTGTTGAAATACATATAAACCCTATTTTGACATCTCATCTAGTGAATGGTTCTTGGAAAAATTCTGATTAAACATTCTGATCACCCCATTTATTTATACAAAGAGAGTTGAGTGAGAGTTTTGTTTATTCTTAAACACAGTATCCAGAAACAAAATCTTTATACTGTCTTTAATGACAAATGGTTCACAAAATATGCGTTTCCCATCAATATTTCAACTTGAAGAATTAATTTTATATCAATTCCCTATGCATGTAAAATAGAGATTTCTAACTGAAAACTGTAAATGTTCATTATTTTTTCAATAATTTGTGCTAATAACCATAGACAGGGTGAGTTTATCTAAGGCAGGGGTGGGGAACAATGGCCTTTTTATGACTTGTGAACTTCAACTCCCAGAATTCCCGAGCCAGCCTCAGGAATTCTGGGAGTTGAAGTCCACAGGTCACAAAAGGGCCATTTTCCCCCACCCCTGATCTAAGGCTTGGTGGCAGTTTTCCAAAGCAAAGGATTGTATTATGCCAGTCTACGTGGATAAATTTTTATGTTCAATTTCTTCTTATTCTATATTAAGGGCTACATGTGGCTTACAAGAATTTTTTAAAACACAATTTATTTATTTACATATTTTATAGCCATTATATGCTGCTCCAGTCATAACACTTTATTATACCTTTTTAAAAATAGACAAAATATTAAAAAAGTGCACCCCTAAACACAAAATAATAAAAACAGTGGGCAAAACTAAAAAGCATACTTTTTACAAAACTAGTGATAAATAAACAAAATAGAGAAAAGGAAAAATTATGAACAATCTAAGTATATCACCTATACATCAATATTAAACAATATACAGGTAGTCCTCAACTTATGACCACAATTGAGCCCAAAGTTTCTGTTGCTAAGTGAGATATTTGTTAAGTGAGTTTTACCCCATTTTATGACTTTTCTTGCCACAGTTGCTAAGTGAATCAGTTGTTAAGCTAGTAACACGGTTGTTAAGTGAATCTGGCTTCCCCATTGACTTTGCTTATCAGAAGGTTGCAAAAGGTGATTACATGACCCCGGGACACTGCAACCGTCATAAATATGAATCAGTTGCTAAAGCATCTGAATTTTGACCACGTGACCATGGGGAAGCTGCAATAGTCGTGTGTGAAAATGGTCATAAGTCACTGTTTTCTGTTCTGTTGTAACTTCGAGCAATCACTAAATGAACCATTATCTGTATTAGTTTTCAAATTTAAAAGAGAATAAGAATCTATTATTATAAATATGAAGACATCTGTGTCAAAGAAAAAGGTATTATGTCATTTTTAGTTAGTAGAAAAAAATCTGGATAATTACCCTTAATGTCTGGAATAATAATAACAACAACAACGACAAAGACACTGACAATAATGTTAGTATTATTTTCCAATTTCTTAAAGTAATTTTCTTAATTTCACGTGCCCAATGTAGCCAAAGTTGCTCAAAATCAGTCAAATTCCACATTTTTGAAACATAATCCAATATTAACATTATCGTTTTTAACATTAAATGATTTCCCCATAAATTGACTGACGTATATTAACATATTGTTCCAAAAAGATGCCAACTCAAAAGAAAATATGATACAAGTCAGTGATCTCTTCCATAAAGTTAAATATTCATGAGCTTCAATGTCAGCAATCCAGTCTACAACTCAACAGGGCCCAAACATTGGCTCTTTTCAGTCTCAGAATTGAAAAGTCCATTTTACTATACATTGACCTAAGTAATTGCCAAGGCCTTAATGGAAATAAATCAGAAAGTTTCCAATGAGATCCACAAAGGATGACAGCCTACTAAATTTCCATTCCACATAGACATGGCTGATATGATAAAAGCTCAGTGATATTTTTGAAATCACCAGCATTAAAATATAACCTCAGTTTAAGCAGGGAAATCCTTGGCAGCCTGTTTTGCATATAAATGTGCTCAATAATTTGTCTATCTGAAGAAAATACTTGGATGAGGTTTTTATGTTCAGTTTCTTCCTGTTCTTTATTAAGAGGTATGTGCAGTTTTAAAAATTCTATTTTTATATCCAGTCCTGAAGACTCAACCCCCTTAAGGCTGTGTAAGTACAGGTAGTCCTTGACTTACGACCACAATTGAGCCTAAAATTTCTGTTGTTAAGTGAGACATTTGTTAAGTGAGTTTTTCACCATTTTACCACTTTTCTTGCCACAGTTGTTAAGTGAATCATGGCAGTTGATAAGTTAGTAACCCTGTTGTTAAGTGAATCTGGCTTCCCCACTGACTTTGCTTGTCAGAAGGTTGCAAAAGGGAATAATCACATGACCCCGGGACACTGCAAGCGTCATAAATATGAGTCAGTTGCCAAGCATCTGAATTTTGATCATGTGACTATGAGGATGCTGCAAAGGTTGAAACTATGAAAAACGGTCATCAGTCACGTTTTTCAGTGCCGTTGCAACTTCGAATGGTCACTAAATGAACTGTTGTACGTCGAGGACTACCTGTCGTAACTTGCCAAAGGCCAACTCAATTTTTGTAGTTGAGCAAGAGATTTAAATCTTGTTTTACAGAAACGGAGATCCCCCCCACCTCTAAAAAAACGATCCAGAAGGTTAATTTGAATTTGTTTCTTGGGGGGGGGGGGAAATGGAACGAAAGTTCTCATACCAATAATGAATATTTTCCTTTAGAATGATGAATAAAATATATATTCCACTCTTTTCCTGCCCACAAGTTACGTCTAGGACTAAGCAACCAGAAGACTTTGTTTACCCAGAATCATTAAAATGTTATGCTAAGGACATGCAATCGTTGCAGGATGCTCCAGCTTGTGCTGCAGTTTTCACCAGAGAAAAGCAAGAATTCACTACCGTTTTTCTCTGAGTGCCTGCGCGTTCGCTGTGGTAGGGGTCAGCGGGACAGAGCGGAACCAGCAGCAGCCCTGCCTCCTCAGAAGAGCAGATCTGAAAGTTGGAAGGATCTCTGCTTCTTGTCCCTGTTAAAATAGCAGAGAAGGTCAAGGCGCTAAAAGAAATGAAAACCTATACTTCTTTACTGAACGTTTGGAATACTGAATTCATCAAACCGTATTGTAGCTACGATAATATATATTTTAGACGAGAAGCCAAGTTAGCTTTCTGCAAAAACAACAATGAAGCACTTGTAGCCCTTCGATGCTGGTGCCTTGTCCATATTCAGGTAGTCCTTGTTTAGTGCCCACAGTTGGGAACCAGCAACTTGATCGTTAATCAAAATGATCACTAAGTGAATCGTCACGATTTTACGGCTTTACTTCAGCTCTCCTTTGCTTTACAGACCTGTAGATGCAAGGATTAGTTGCAAAGTTAGTTCTTCGTCGCTGTTGTAACTTCGACAGGTCAATGCGTGAGGCAGTCACTAAGCAAGGATTCCCTGTAGTTCATTAGATGGATTGTAATCCAGAAAAGCATGTATGTGATCATAAATATGTTTTAATATGTTTAAAAAAAATAAAATGGAATACATCAGGTGACTTAAACAGACATCGTTCATGCAAACTACAGAAGTAGTTTGCAATTGCCTTCTGCAATTTTTTTTTCAACCTTCCAATCCAGCATCTGATCTTTAAGGTCCCTCAAACCTTTTTGTTATTATTTTTTCTAGCCTATGTTAATAGTACTAGAATTCTTATTTATTAGAAGTTTTGTGGTGAAAGCTAAACACCATACACGTTTTAAAATTAATGGATCCTTATATTCTTAAACTAGAGGAGCCAAAGATTAGGATTTTAGAGCATACCAAATCATGCATAATGTAATTTATATTCAAAAAGTAACAAGGGGATTTTAAATCTACAGAGAATACTGAAGAAAAATGCTTCAATTTTTTCCCCAAAAAAATTTCTGTATCATTTTTCTTGGCTCCCGAAGGTATGAAAATCTTTAGATCTCTCATATCCTGAAACAGAGCTTTGTTCCTCTGTGAAAATTGAATGTACACAAGTACATAACAGAAGATAAATGATCAGAGAGATATGGGTGTTTTGTGGCAGAGTGATGAATTTCAGTAAAGTTAGAGGTGGAAATAAAAAGAAGGACTGCCCAAGTGCATTCAACGCATCAGCCTGTTATCCCTGAGCTTTATTTCATTTATTCATTCATCTAATTAGGTAGTGTCAGAATGTGCCCAGCACTATACAGGAAGGTGGGGGAGGGAAACAGGGCGATTTCCTGCTCTGAATTGCTTAGTGTGAAGTTCAGGAAAATGGAGAGATGGCAATGGGGGGGGGGGGGGATATGTTCATGCTTTGGTGCAGATTCAGTTGGAAATAAAGCAAAGGAATAAGGGGAAAGGATAGCTTAGCAAATACTGTGAACCCAGCCAGTTTTGGCTTATTGGTTAAGACAATCATGGCTTCATACAGTGTGTGAATCCAGACAGGGTGAGAGGTGGCCTGCAGGAACTAAGATGGGCTGAAGTATTTAGGGAAATGATTTATCCTGCATGGCAACTGACTGAATGTGCAAAATGGGTAATTGATTGATTGATTGATTGATTGATTGATTGTTGCATTTCTACCCTACCTTTCCTCAAGGATTGAAGGCAATGCACATCCTTGATTTAATCCTTACAATAATTCTGTGGGATGGACTGGCCTGAGAAGTAACGATGTAGCCCAAGCCACCCACTTCCTGGTCTTGGCCCAACCTTTTAAGATGAAATAGCCTGTGATTATTTTTCTACTGGCTGCTGAGTCTTTTGCAAATAAGGCAATGCCCTCTAATCTAAGCGTATTGGTTCAAGCCAGCCTTTCCTTCACCTCCTTTGTCTGCGCAAGGATCACAGTTGTCCCTCGTCTCTTTCCACAGGCCTGATCACTCACGAAGGCTCCTCGGTGTATCGAATATTCAAGCGCTGGCAGGCAGTGAACCAGCAGTGGAAGGTGCTGAATTACGACAAAGCCAAGGACCTGGGGGAACCCCTCGGTGGGAGCACAAAGCCAGGGGGGCGGAATTCACGGACGAATCCCTCCTCAGGGAGTGAGAGGACCTCCCAGCGGGGCCAGCGGGTTAGGACTATTTTGAACCATCACTGTGGTTATACAATTCTGCACATTCTCAGCCACCTGCGGCCTAATGAACATCGCGGGGGCTCCGGTTCCGGCCGCGAAGTGGTCATGAGGGTGACGACCGTATAATAACCGCTTAGGGAGCTTTTGTCAAGAGGGAGAGGCTCTGCAGATCCGATGGAAGGAAGACACCGATGCCCTTGCTTCCACACACAGGCTCCGTTCTGAGCCCCTGCGGGGTTGGCCAACACATTGAATACTGTCTGATGAAGAAGGCACCCGGCTCTGTGGCGTTGCCGCAGACACCCCCAAGCCTTCCTTGTAAGGGAGGAGCGCCTCAGTGTGGTTTCCTCTTCCTGATCTCCCATCAATGTGAATTCTTTTCCTTTCCATCCAGGCCTGTGATGAAAGGAGAGACAACCCAGCCCTCCCTACCCTGGCCCAGCCCTCCTGACGCCACCTCCCTGGCTTCTCTTGTTATGATTAAACTCTTTGGAAGTTGGGTGGGCTTTTATTTTATTTTATTTATTTATTTATTTATTTTAAATGGCCCCTTGCTGGGTCCCTTTCTGGACAAGTCTTGGCGCCAACCCATCCAGAAATTTGGAAACATTTTTACCTCATCTTTCAAAGGAAAACCTGCCAGAAGAACCACGCCTTGCCACCCTCATCCTGTTGCTCTCTTTCTCTCTGACCAGGAGATGCCAACCAGAGAGGCTCTGAACTTTGACCATCCCCTCCCGAAAAAAATAAATTTGAAAAATGGTGCAATAAACATGTTTCTTAAAGCAAAATGGCATCTTGCAATAAGGTTGCTGCACGTTTCATCTTTAATTTACTGCATGAAAGTCTGTTTCTCCTGTTCTCCCGTCCCTCCCTTCCCTTTCTCTCCAATTATGGAAGGATAAAGGATTGTTTATATACAAATAGGTGTCTTCCATTTGCATTGTGCACTTTCCTTTTTAAAGTTCTATTCCAGAGAGGTGGACATGTGCGTGATAGATCCTGGTGGAGAAGGGGAAATATACACTTGGGGGAGTCAGGCAGGAAGGTGGGTGGAAACCTCACCCTGTTCGGCCTTTGGGTCTCTTTTGAGAAGAAAGAGCTTAAGTCTTGTTTAGGACTAAGCTACTTTGAACTGAATGGGGTTTGTTTCTGAGTGGACATTTATAGAATTGCTCTATATATCCCATTTATGCGACAATTATGGCAATCGTTTCTTGCATTTAAGAACTTGACCTCAACTGTAGTCTGATCCTATGCTTGTTGATTTGGAAATGTGTTATTTTAAGTTCAGTGGCAATTTACTCTGGTGAATAAGCAGAGGATGGGGACATTAAGTGTCACTGGTATCTCCTTCTTGTCTTAGCTGAACATATTACAATTATATTTTTTCTAAATTTAAAAGAAACGTTATGACATTTTGAGACTTTCAGGCATATTTCCATAGTTGAGGTTTTTTCCCACCAAATTCTTCCCCAAAAGGATGTTTCTGTTTTATGGTTTATTGTGTGAATGTAGGATTCACTCCTGAACGTGACCATCTAGACATCTTTAGTTTGATTTTTAAAGATGACTTTCCTGGTCTTCTGGTTATAGAGATAATATTTGTTACCTTAACATGGATATTCAAAGCAAGGATTTGTAATTGCCCTGGTTGACTAAAAGGCAGGATCTGGATTGCCAAGAGACATTCCCCAAACACATTGTCTTTTAAAACAGTATTATCAAATTCATAATAGAGTACTTATAATTTTCATCTTCTAAAACTAGAGATATGATGTAAGAAATGTTGGAAGGCAAATGAGACCAAATTATATAGTTGAATTTTAGGCAAGAGAAATACAAAAGAAGGTTCATCATGTGAAAAAATACAGGAAAAACTACAGTAAGGTTTATAGAAAGCACAAGATTTTGTTGATATATAGGCAGGATATATAGATATATACATAATCAACCCAAATCAATCCACTGCACTGCTGAAGGCCTCTTCATTGAAGGTTATGAAGCATGATCATAATCTATTACCTGGCTCAGTTTGGACTGATAAATAGATACCTTTCAGCTTTCTAGTCCAGGCTAAGGAGGAATAACTGGCCCTGAATCAGCCTATGGAAGGACTAGAATCTGGGTCTCCTTGCTGCTAGTCCAGCATGTTAACCACTAAACTATATTAGTGTTTAGTGCAGATGATACAGATATAAATATATAGAATAGAATAGAATAACAGAGTTGGAAGGGACCTTGGAGGTCTTCTAGTCCAACCCCCTGCTTAGGCAGGAAACCCTACACCACTTGAGACAAATGGTTATCCAACATTTTCTTAAAAACTTCCAGTGTTGGAGCATTCACAACTTCTGGAGGCAAGTTGTTCCACTGATTAATTGTTCTAACTGTCAGGAAATTTTTCCTTAGTTCTAAGTTGCTTCTCTCCTTGATTAGTTTCCACCCATTGTTTCTTGTTCTACCCTCAGGTGCTTTGGAGAATAGTTTGACTCCCTCTTCTTTGTGGCAACCCCTGAGATCTTGGAACACTGCTATCATGTCTCCCCTAGTCCTTCTTTTCATTAACCTAGATATACCCAGTTCCTGCAACTGTTTTTCGTATGTTTTAGCCTCCAGTCCCCTAATCATCTTGGCTGCTCTTCTAGAAAGTCCTGGAAGACGCCGTGTGAGGTGCAAATATCCTGTTCAGGGTTGTCCATTGCTGACATGGTAATTCAAAGCCTGGCACCATTTGGGGGG
>QLTV01003097.1:750483-772247 GCA_003457575.1 Thermophis baileyi
GACGGAGGGCCTTCTCTGTGGCTCCCCCGGCCCTCTCGAACCAGTTACCTCCTGAGGTCCGGACCACCCCCACCCTGCTGGCCTTCCGGAAAGCGGTGAAGACCTGGCTGTTCCGGCAGGCTTGGGGCCGTTGATCTCGCCTCTGTAATTGGCGAGGTCCGGCCATGAAACGGTGTGTATGAGTTTTTAACTGTTTTTAAATGTTTTTATTATGTTTTCTTTTAATGGTTTTTTTATATTGTTGTGAGCCGCCCAGAGTCCCTTGGGAGTTGGGCGGCATACAAATTTAATAAATAATAATAATAATAATAACCTGGTCCTGCTCAGCCACAGCTTGCATAAATAATAATAAACAATAAATAAGCTTGCATAAAGTCAATTTGCTGAGAAAATTTATAGCTTACCACTGCATCCCCTTGAAATAGTTGCTGGGCCAAAGATACAGGTAAGTGCCTACTGCATCACACCAATGTGCCATGTCCAATGTCTCTTCAGGGTTTCCTCGTGGAAAAATCTTGCCTCCTGCTCCTTACCACTAAACTACAAAGTATTGAGCAGAAAAATGGATGTCAGCTGATAGATGGGGAAAAAATTAGATACATGCAACTTAAACAATACTGTACTTTGAAGTGAAAAGCTATACAAATATTAAACATAGGGATCAATATTGCCATGCACCAGAATGGAAGGCATCTACTTCAGGGATAGCATACTGAAAGTTGGAGCAAGTTTTTTGGAGCCTGAGATGGAGCAGAAGAATGGCTTTGGGGCTTCACTTTAACCAAAAGTGTCTTGGCTGGACATCATCTTTAGAACATCTGCAAGCCTCAAGCTTTCTGTCACTCTGTCCCCGTTTGTTTATTTCATCAAATTTCTAGGCCATCCAATTCCAGAACGACTTTGGAAATGCAGCATTTTGGAAAATGGGAAATGTTCTTGGCTGTGAATGGTATTAATCAGAGGCTGCCAAAACCTGGAGTTATCGCTTTCGTAATGCACTGCTTGCATAAAGCAGAAAAAGATCATTTAAAGATTAACTCGTACAAAAATAATGTAGTTTGGGGACATTTTTTTTCAATTCCTGAAATGAAAAGAATGACATTTGAAGATTTAATATGTGCTATGTATGTTCCTCTCTTTTTAAATATTCTAATAAAATAAAAACTAAAAAGAATTGTTCCCATTAAATGTAAGGTTTACCAATTCTTAATAATTAAATATTTATAGTTGCTCCTATATCAATAGATCTCAGGATGGAACACAAGCAATAAAGCAATCAAATCACACTTAAAATACAGAAAATACTTGAGGCTGGTTGTTGCATAGACAGGGATACCTTGGTTCTCATGGTTAATTGGTTCCGGGAAGCACAATGAGTACCAAAAATGATGAGTACCAAAAAAAAAAATTTCCATAAGGAATGTAGTGAGTCACAAGGTAGCCAACACCAACAAGTTCTAGCTTATGCATTGAGTACCAAACAAACGGTGAGTACCGGGACAACAATTTTGCATCAAAATGCATTGAGTATCAAATTCGATGAGTTTCAAAACCATTGAATACCAAGGTACCACTGTACATCTTATGCAGTTTCTGCTATTCACAGAAACTTCAGCATTACATTCCAATAAATCTTATGGATATTTTTTTGAATTGGAGGAAAGTAAGGCCCTGAGGAAATTATTCTTTTTTTTTATTTATAAGTTTTTTTTATTTTTTAACTTGAACATATCATCTTCCATTAAACAGTGTGTCGTCTGGGTACAAATGTTTCTGTGCTATTACAGCCAAAATTTACAATATTCATTACATTAATAATAGTTCTCTAATCTTACAACAATAATAATCAACATTATAACTCTATTCATTTCTCTCTCTTAACGTATCTTCTATTGAAAATATAATATTATATTAAATATAATAATCTTAACAATCATATTGATAATAATCATCATATTGTTTACATCTCTATCTTAACATATATTCTTTATTTCACTGATCTCCATTTATTTCTCACTTCTATGTTTATTCTCCAACCATCCATAAAATAGCTCCCATGTCATATAATATTCAGTTTGTTCTTTCTCCTTTATAGCAAGCGTTAATCTGTTCATTTCTGCACATGCTAATATTTTCCTAATCACGTTCTCATCCGTAGGGATCTCATCACTTTTCCAGTTTTGTGCAAATACAATTCTAGCTGCAGTTAATACATGTATAATTAAATATTAAATATGCATTTCCTTTACTATAAGTTTCGGGCAAAATCCCCAACAGAAATATTTCTGGTTTTAAATCATTGTGCTGCTTTATAATCTTTTCCAACAACATTTGTATTTTTATCCAATATTTGTTTGCCTCTACACATGTCCACCACATATGATAGTATGACCCAGGTATCTGGTGGCATTTCCAACATTTAGCTGATTTATCTTTAAACCTCTTTGCCAGCCTCGCCGGTGCCAGGTGCCATCTATAAAACATCTTATACAAATTTTCTTTGTATGCAGTTGACATTGTTAATTTATAATTCCTATCCCACAACTTCTGCCATTCATCTAATTCTATTGTGTAACCAAAGTTTTTTGCCCATGCTATCATTGTCTCCTTCACTTGTTCATCTTCCAATTTAATAGCCAATAAGTTGTTATACAGCTTTTTTATCAGTCTTTCTTCTGTCCCTGTTAATATCTTATCTAATTCTGTTGCTTCTTTATAGACTGAGGAAATTATTCTGATCATTTCAAATTTGGGAATTTTGCCTGAACTACATTTTTTCCCTGCCGTCCATGTAGAGGCTTGCTGTTCACCTCCAAGGATACGTGTAAAAGTCATATCCGTTGAGGAGTGGCAGTAATAAAGGTGGAAGTTGCCCAGGGCAGACCAAGATAGGACACTTGCCAGGTATATCCCAGAGCTATTCACCTGGTGCCAACACTATCTACATAGCTATGACTCTCTATGACACAGGAAACTGTTCTGGAGAACCCACCATTTCAACTGAATGAGCACTCCAGGGTTAGCCCTAGCCTTACCCCATATCTTCAGATCTTCTGATAGCCCCTGCCAAATCTCAGGATTAACAGCTCTTAGGACATCAGAGCCAAGCTGTGTTGGCTTTCACACTCAGAGGAGTCAGCAAATTGCTTCATTCCTTTCCTCAAGCAATAGAGTATTACCGTAATACCTAAGGTAGGAAAAGTCATAACCCTTGACAGAAACATTGTGTTGGCTACATCCATGACGCCAAGGACTCTTTGGGGTAATGTTTGGAGAATGAGTCAACTCATTCATTCATTCATTCATTCATTCATTCATTCATTCATTCATTCATTCATTCATTCATTCATTCATTCATTCATTCATTCATTCATTTCCTTCTTCATGAAGACACACATTGGCAAAAGCTTTCTTTTTTCTTTTTTCTTTCAACGGTATCTGTAAACTATTAGTAGATACTGGGCTCTCGCTCTCAAGAGTACCCTGTAATTTAGCATCATCTCCTTCTCTGCTAGCTTCACCAGCATCATAAATGCCTTCTGAAGACACCACAGCCAGGAAACCTCTGCTGAAACAGGAACAGAAAATGCCTTTGACCCTATAGTCCAGGGGTTCTCAACCTGTGGGTCACGACCCCTTTGGGGGTCGAATGCCCCTTTCACAGGGGTCGCCTAAGCACGCGCTAGCCCACCACGCCCACTTTGTCACCTCATCGCGCGTGGGGAGGGGGCGGGGTGGGGGTCGCAGTGGTGGGGCGGGGGTCGCGGCATTAGGAAGGTTGAGAACCACTGCTATAGTCGGAAAAGTCGCATGCCATCTAGAGGCAGAGCTGTGCAATAACATTTCACACATAAAGGGCTATAACAAGCAAAGCTGTTGGGGGGGGGAATCATCCTCATCCTTAAATCCTGAAGATCCTAATATAGTTCCTGCAGCTGCTAATATACACATGAACTGCACCTCCTATGCTTACATAAGACATTTTGGACTATGGAACTTCTGCAATGCTTTGTCATCAGTTGCGGAGCCGATGCTGATGGGAACTGAAGTCCAGTCATTCGGGTTTCCTTCCCCTTCCCCAGATGTTATCGATTTTAATTTGATCTGATGAGTTCAAATGGTACAAAGAAAAATGTCCAGCTTCAGCATTCTCACTATTTCCAAGAGTACCTCTGAGACATTCAGAGATCACAGGTAAGGGTTCACTAGGAAGGGTGTCCATCTGCCAAGGATGGTAGAAATCTTCAACATTTGGCATGTTATTTGACCATCAAGAAACAGTGTATGACTGGCTTCATCTTTATCGGGACTCACTCATCCAGTACCCACAACCTTTGTAGTTATATTGGAAGATTCTTCCACATTTTGCTTTCTGATAAATATTTGGTGCCCGGCTCATACCCTCCATAGCAGCCATATTACAGCTGCCAAATTCTCCCCTCATTTTGTAATTCTTCACAGCATGTTTTACACATTTTATCCATTGTCCAAAGATCCTAAGGGAGAGCTTACTGTCTGTTCAATTAACACTAAGGCAGTGGCTTTTGGACTATATTTTGCTCCGGAACAATGAAAAATGCTGGGTCTTTTACACAATTGCCTGCTTGAGCTGGATTCTTGGATCCTCTGTTAACAACATGGTGACCACAACGGGGCAGCCAGGCATAACCACAGATTTACCAGGAGGCCAACTGGTCCTCTCTTCTCCTCCAGCTAAAACTCTGTGGCTTCTCTTTTGTCCTCTGAGGAGGGTGGGGAGTATCCTCTTTTCACCCCAAAGTCTCAGGCAACAACCACTCACTTACTTTATGTCTATGATACTTTTAATGGCTTTCTTATAAATAAGGATGATTGTTAAGGATAGATCTACTGTAGATCTACATCTAGATAGCCAGCCATAGTTGCTCTAGTAATTGCTCATAAATAATTTAATTTTATGCATAATTTTATTCATCTGTGTGTTTTTAAAACAATTCACCGCTTTGGTGTTTTATATTTTGATTCACGTTTTGTATGTTGTCCCAAAGGTGTTTTTTCAAAAGGCAAATGGACTTCGTTTTTCCTTGAAGACGTTTCGAAAAATAAACTCCAGTTGCCTTTTGAAAAAGCACCTTTGGGACAACCATGACCCCGGATGACTGAGAATCTCCATAGATGTTTTGTATGTTGTTTCTGTGAATTTTTATCTGTTGTGCCATATGAAATAATAATAATTGTTGAGGCTGGGGTTTCCTTTGCAGCATCCCATTAAAAATAAATTTCTCAAGAAGCTGATCATCTGGGAAGTGAGGCTTGTTAGAGCCAAAGATAATATCTGTGGCACATTGGTGACTACGGACATTCATTGGTCTACCTATGGGTGCATTTTATTGCACGCAGCAAATGGAAATTTCTGGAAGGAAGAAATCATTTTCATCAAGGAACTCCCCCCCCACACACTAAATTATGGAAGATCGCAAACAGAGACCTCCTGCGTACGGGTAGCCTCGACTTACAATATTTCATTTAGTGACAGTTTAAAGTTACAACGGTACTAAAAACAAGGTAACTTATGACCATTTTTTACACTTAGGATCATTGCAGCATCTCCATAGTCACATGATCAAAATTCAGATGCTTGGTAACTGAATCATATTTATGTCATAAATATGCAGTCAAGCAAAGTCAATAAGGAAGTCAAATTCACCTAACAACCATGTTTCTAACTTAACAACTGCAGTAATTCACTTAACAACTGTTGCAAGAAAGGTTGTAAAATGAGGCAAAATTCATTTAACAACTGTCTCGCTTAGCAACAGAAATTTTGGGCTCAATTGTGGTCATAAGTCAAGGACTACCTGTATTCAGTTTGACCTCGGAAGACTCTTTAAAGCAGGACTCCTATATATGGCAACCTTTGAAGAAACCTTCAAGAGACAAAAACAAAGCCTCCATTCAGGTAAATTGTTCTTACGTTCTTTCCAAGGAGGTTCTGTATTCCATATGAAGAAATTTAGAAAAGTACATTTCAAGCCAGGTTTAAATTAATTGATGGTGTATGTCTGGTCTTGTGTCTCTAGGAGTTAGCTCAAGGAAGTTTGGGAAGAAATGTCTTCTTTGGCACTGATGGGCTGCCTCACATGCATCACTAATTAAGTTGCTGTTCGATTACTCATAATTTGGTGACGGATGGCTGCATGTGCAAACTGCCTCAGCTGAAAAATGTGACATTTGATGTAATTTGGGCAAATATAGGCATGCTGGTTTGTCTAGTGCTCCTTAACCTTTACAAGCTAGCCACATATAATGGCTCTCTCCTAGTTTTGCCACCATTAAGGGGATTCCAACGTAAACAGTGATTTTATATAGATGCTTTTTTTAAAATTCAGGACATGCTTAAATATACCAAGCACAGCACAAGACCTATTTTTATCTACAAAAACCACCCTGTGAGGTAAATTGGGTTGAGAAGAATCACATAAAAACAAGCTCAATCACATTGTTGTGGTCTTGACTTTTTTTTTTCCCAGGAGGCCTCTGCTGCATTGCCTCTTGGACATTTGCTGTCTGGATCCCAGCTGTTTGTGAGAATGACCAGTAGTGGGTTCTAAAACCCTTTACTACCGGTTCTCGCGCACGCGCTCTCGTGTGCGCACGACACTTCTGCGCATGCGCAGAAGCGTCCTGGGCGGGTGGGCAGAGCATTCTGGGCGGGTGGGCGGAGCGTCCCGGGTGGGTGGGCGGAGCGTCCCGCCACCGCTGCTACCAGTTCTAAGAACTGGGCCGAACCGGGAGCAACCCACCGCTGAGAATGACAGAGACAATCAAGAGCAACAGAGAAATTCAAAATCAGGGTGATGGGCAATATGAATGTTTATCTTTAATAGTACTTCTATTCACTGTGATTGTGAGTGGCCTGTTCACTAAATCAGCATTTTCTCAGTCAAGTATTCCAGGTTCTGGATGGACTTCAGTATCCATTTCACTTTCCTAAAGAATGTTCTATTGAACTTCACAGGTTCAAGTTCTTTTTGAGCTTCACTGTGTTTCTCTTGTTTTATTATTTGGTCCTTATTATTTGGTGCTTCTTGATTCTGGCTTCTAGAAGGCCTCTGTCTTTACCTCCATCTTCTCCCCTCCCCCCTTTTTTCATGATTATGTTATCTTCATTTCCAGCACTTCGGAATTCCCTCCCTCAATCGGTTTGTTTCACTTCCTCATTGGCACCTTTTAAGGAAAGCCTGGAGACCTATTTTTACGTTTTAGCTTCCACCACCCCACCACCGCAATAAAATCTGGGTTTGAATTGCTGACATTACTGTGTTTGCTTTTTTTCCGATGACTTATGTATTATTTTATTCATGAGATTGCTCTCGCCTCAATCTTTAATGGACCATAGGCAGTTTGCAGATACTAGTACTAAATAAGACAAACATAGTAAATAATACAAAATCATGGTAAATACAAAAGTTGCTTCAAATCATTAAAACTAATACTGGCACCAATACTCAGGTTGATATTCAAATGCCTTCTAGAAGAACTGAGTTTTTCCAACTTTTGGAGGCCCATGGGGGTAGATGGTCCTCCAGGCTATCCCACAGGAAAGGAACTCGCACACAGAGGTCTTCTGCATTGGGTTGAGAAAGTATCCCCGGGAGTGGAATGGGACAACTCGCCACAGCCAACTCGCTGCAGGACAATTCAACAATTCAGTTATTTAAAATAATTTAAAAATTATTTTAATGTTTGACATTCACATTTCATTATGTCCCTCCTTTGGCAACTTTTCTTTAATGATTCTATACCAGTATTTCTTCAATATTAGTGTAACTCTTGTCCAGGGGTGGGTTCTGGTTTTCCTCGCTGCCGGTTTGCTCAGTGTCGCGCCGCGCGGAGGCACGCATGCTTTGTGCATGTGCAGTGCTTTAAAAAAGCTTCTGCGCATGCGCAGAAGCAAAAAACAAAATGGCGGTGCCTATGGCGCCGCCGAAAGAACCGGTTTGGGGCATGGCAGGCCTGAGTCGCTGCCGGTTCTAGCGACTCAGGCCGGCAGGTTACTACCGGTTCTAAACAACCAGTCCGAACCGGAAGGGACCTCTGCTCTTGTCCCATGATGAGTTGTCCCGCAGCAAGTTGGCTGCACCGAGTTGGCCATGGTAAGCTATCGTAGACCCCCAAGGGAGACAGGAGGAAGAGCCACAGCCAGGGCAATGGTCAGACAAAAGATATCTCAGCTACAGAAGAAATGGGGATGGAGAAAGGAACTCAGAAGAGAGTCCCTCCCTAGTAAAGAGATTGATGTCAGCCTGTCCTGCTCCAGGTTTCAGCCACACACATACACTCACAGTTTCTCGGGGGATTATCAGTTTTACTTCAAGGCTGAAGAGTTAACAATGAAGCAAAGGAATGAAAACAAAGCCTGCAAAGTTTGTTTTGAAATAGGAGCACACAGAAGACTTTAAAGTCGGTCCAAGTTTTAGAGCCAGGTCAAGGTTTGTCAGCCAGTCCAAAGTCAGAGGTTCAAGACTAGAATCCATGCATGTCTCACACACAAGCCAGAAATCAGACAATCAGATGTTTCTAGCAAAGAGAGCTTGACTCAGAGCTGCTTCTTAAATAAGACTGCAGCCAGCTGTCAATAATTTGAAGTTTACTCCTTTGCCTGGCAAGGAGCCTAATAGAGGTTTGCTGTTCTGCTGTCTTCTCTGCTTGCGGGAACTGGGAGGCCTTACATCATCCTCATCTGATTTTTCAGCTGTTCAAGTGATGTCTATGCTTAATCAGCTTTCATTAATATCTGGCTTTGTCCTTCCTGAGGCTGACATTCCAGAGGCAGAGCTGGAACAGTTTCTTCAGTGTCAGAATTAGACTTGGAATTTGAGTCCTGAGTCTGGGCCATGACACAGCCCATCTTAGTAGTCCATACAGGAAACAATTCCATGAAAACAAACGTTACTTTTACCGTAAAGTTACTGTATAACAAAAGAATTGTACAAGCCTGAAAGCACTTGTCCCATCCCTTGTTTTTACTTTCCAGAAATCTAGAAAGGGTGAATCAAAATTATTTTATGAATGTCCCTGGACCCTAATTATTTTCCTTGTTAAATTTTTTATCCTGTCTTTTATATATTCCAGTCAATTCATGGTGGCAAACGTACCTAATAGTCTTGCCCCCTCTTTTCCCCAGTGGTTGGGCTGGGAGAGAGAGTCTGGCCCAAAGCTACCCAGCCAGGTTCCATACCTAAGGTGGGACTTCTACTCACCATCCCCTGGTTTCTAGCCCAGCACCTGAACCACTACACCAAACTGGCTCCATGACACCAAATTGATCCCATAGATCCATTCTTAAAACCACATAGATATTCTTGTATGGTAATGGTTCTATCCCAGTATTCCCCTCCCCACATAAGAATAGAAAAGGGTAGACCATGGGTTCTGAAGAGAGAAATTGGTGCTTGCTATCTAATGGATCCGGCTTCTACAAGGTTAGTCACTTTGTGAGAGTGTCCAAAACATGCTCTCAAAATGCCAGCTGAATACACGAGTCCTTAGAGTTGCCCAATTCTTAACTGAAGGGTTATCTACTGTGTTTCCCCGAAAATAAGACCCAGTCTTATTTTTTTTACCTCCAAAAGAGGCATTAGGTTTTATTTTGGGGGGATGTCTTCCACTGTCTCACCTCGCGGCAGAGGCACCGACAGCCCTGCCCAGCAGGAGCCCATGTGGCCACTGCCGGCCCACTTCTTCTACAGTTGCTTGCCGCCGCTCGCGCATGGTGCCTCCTGGCCTCCGTTTCACCATCAGAGGCCTTCAGGAAAGGCCTCTGCAGCCGAGAAACGAGCTCTGGAAAGGCCTCTGATGGTGAAATGGAGGCCGGGGGTAATGCGCGCAAGCGGCGGCAAGCAGCCGCAGAAGAAGTGGGCTGGCAAGGTGAGGCAGGTGTCAGGGTGTGGGAGGCCTGGCTGCAACTGTCCTAAAGTAAGTGGGTGCTGGGAACGTGGGGCAGCTTCACCACCCCCATCCCCACTCTAGCTTGATTTTTACCCGTGCGCCTCACCCCACCTCGTGCAACCAGGTGCAACAGAGTGGGCATGGTCTTAACTAGGGCTTATTTGGGGGGGTAGGGCTTATATTGGGCACACATGTAAAAATCAAGCTAGGTCTTATTTTCGGGATAGGTCTTATTTTCGGTGAAACACGGTATATATCACTTTTCTTTCATTCTGCGTGGCTTGGTTTACACAGACCTAGAAGCCTTATTTTAAGAAGTCAATCAATCTATTGCAGTTGGTCCTTATACACAGAACTGCACCATACATACAACTCTAATTTGTTCTCTTCATCAAACCTATACAGGAAAACAGGCAAATTATTTAAAAACATATGCCAAATTCAATTCTATTTCAATATTTTGAAATTATATATGTCACATTAACAGGTACAGCCATTTTTATAATCGTAAGCCATTTTAATTGGGCTTTTCTCCTGCCTTGATTTATGTGCCAACACTTATGTGACCTATTTTACCTCTGATTTCAATGCAAAGAATCAATATGCAGAGTTGCTATTATGGCTTCTCTTTCAGTTGGAAAGTCCTACAATCCCTTCCCTGCTTTCTTGTCAGGAACAGCAGGATATTTCCTTCCTAATAGGCTGCTGGGATGGGACCCAGCTGAAGGAATCCTTCTGAGATGAAGTTTGCAATTATTCTTTATAGCTTTCGAAAGGCTTCGCAACCAAAATCCTATGAAAAGATCTGGGAAGAAACTACCTCTGTGCTGGGTAGTTGAAGATGAGAAGATATGCACAAGTGTGTGTTGCTGTGCATTAGCTTCCAAAAGCAGCAGCTTATCTTTTATAACCTTATATACTCCCAATGTTCAGAAGCGGTGAGTCACTGCTCAAATTACCTTTCCGGGGTTCAAAAATTATGGGCTGAAAACTGTGAGCAAAGAAACGTTCTTTGCATCTTCTTTGTGTCGAAACTACAATGGTGTGAAAGGGCATAGAACTCCCTGTAAAAATGCTGCCGGCTTCTTCCCATCTCCTTGAGGCCTTTAGCATTAGAGCAGCTTCAAACATAGACACAGCTTTGGTATTTGGGGTTCCCAATCAGTGGTGGTATTCTACCGGTTCGCATCGGTTCGGGCGAACTGGTAGCAGCAGCGGCGGGAGGCTCCGCCCACCCACCTGGACATCATCACGGAGACTATGCGCATGCGCAGAAGGTTCTGCGCATGTGCAGAAGGGCCGCGCACGAGTGAAGCGAGCACATGAGCGCTCCCATGTCCGAACCGGTAGTGAAGGTAAGTGAATACCACTACTGTTCTCAATGAGAAGCCCACCATTCAAGAAAGGAGACTTGGAATAGGAGGCAGATGTCTGTCTGTCTGTCTGTCTCTGTCTCTCTCCGTCTGGCCCCAGGGATGAAAAAGAGGTAACACCGCATAGATAGCTTGTGACAGTTGATTAAGGTTTACTGTGGAGACACATTTGGCTGTTGTCCCATTGAGGTTCAGTCGAAAGATTGAAAGGAATTGCCAGCAGGCAGAAGAGAGAGAGAGAAAGCCAAAATCCTACAATTTTCAAAGGCAGTGGATCATTTTCTGCCCTGTCCCAATGACGCCGGAACAACCTGGCTTTCTGGTGACTTCCATCCGAAGACAGTAACTCAGGTTGTCTACTCCTCCCTTGGATATTATTCTCCATCAACCCTTCAGGTGGAGTTATAGCATAGCTGGCTGGGGAATTCTGGAAATTGAAGTCCACAAGTTTTAAAGTTGCCAAGGTTGGGCACCCTAATTTAAATGTTTTAAAAGGGATGCTTATCATTTCAAGCCTTTATCTGATTTATAATCAGTTTATGTAGCTTAGCTTCTCTCCAGAATAGTGGGAGTTACAACTTGAGTATTGGCAAGTGCTTTCTTTTGATGATCCTGAGTGTATATCATGTTTTATAATCTCTGAAGAGTCAGAATCACACAATTCCGTTAGTTGCAACTTTAAATGTGTAGCACGGGAGTAGATAGTCACTGATTTGTCCCTCATCCCAATTTAGATTTATTTTGACCTTAAAGCACAGGCAGAGTCAGTATCGTATTTTAAAAAACATAGTTCATTATTTAATTCAAAGATAAAAATAAATATAGCACCAAATGGACTCGATCCATTATGATTACAGAAACAGCTTCAGTACAACCATTTCAAAATACAGAAAACATTACTTCATTTTTAAAGATAAAGGTTCTTTCTTTCTGACAGCTTCTGATACCAATATTTCTCTATTTATAAATTAAAAGCTAGAAAAATATAAATATGTTGAGAAATGCATTAAATATTAAAAATTAGCATGGCAATAATAACAACAATAATAAGGCACCTAGATACATAATTGTTCCATTCCCAAAGTTCTAAATATGATACATCCACTGTGTTTTCACAGCAATAGAGAAGTTCTGATTACGGCGTGGTGGCCTAATGGTGAAGACGCTTGCCTCCCACTCAGAAGGTTGAGAGTTCAATCCTAGGTAGCAGCAGATGTTTTTTTCCTAGGACGCAAAGAAAAAGCTGCAAACTCCACATGGCATCAGGAAGGGCATCCAGCCAGTAAATGCTCAGCTCCATCCGGTTGCCCCGACTCTATCCCGAATTAAGGGATTACAGGGTTGTAAAAGGGAGTTTTAGAGGAGTTCTGATTACAGCTACAAATCCCAGAAAAGTCTTTTCATTCAAAACCCTGAGTTAAGGAAACCATACTCTATTGCCTTTTAGCAATGTGTGTTATCGTTGTGGCTGAGATTTGAAATGGGGTTTGGATTGTTTCTGTGGTCATTTTCATAGCCTAGATGGAGACTGGGAAACATTCTTGGTGGAGGAGTCATTTTGAAGTGTCCATGTCACAGAACTGCAAAGGGGATTTCTCTGGAGCTAACCTTGCTCAGCAACATGGGTCTTCTCCCTCTTTTTGTCCTTTCAAACTGACATCAAGAATTCAGACACTCGCAGCTACTGGATTCTATACAGTAAGGCTCTTAAGTGCCGGTTGCCCATCAACAGGAAGCCTAAGTCAATGATTTTTCCTTGTTTTGTCCAGTTTTAACGACTCAGAAACTGTAAATTGATGTCCTTCTCTGGCACAAGCAAGGTCCGTGTCATGGGGCTTACGATTTGTCCCTCCTCTTCAGGTTTCACTTCAAAATGCATCAGGATCTATTTTTTTAAAAGGGAGAGAAAGAAACCTCAGCATTCTTTGAGACCAGGCTAATTTTGACTCAGTAAGACAGTTCTCAATCTTAATATTGTCCTCTCAAATTATAGTACGAAGTTTAACTATTGCGGGGGAGGGGGGAGTGCATTCAGACACGGCAGTAATAACCTGACCGATCCAAAATCCTCATGCAACTATTCCATCTTTTCCTCTTAGTGATATTCTTGCAGAAAAAAGGGAAAAAAGTGGAATAATTGATGAGAAACATGGGAGATTTAAAAATGGAAGATAGCCACTCAGAGTTGCTTCAATAGTGAGATGGGTGGCATATAAATCTGAAAGAAAGAAAGAAAGAAAGAAAGAAAGAAAGAAAGAAAGAAAGAAAGAAAGAAAGAAAGAAAGAAGGAAGGAAGGAAGGAAGGAAGGAAGGAAGGAAGGAAGGAAGGAAGGAAGGAAGGAAGGAAGGAAGGAAGGAAGGAAGGAGAAAGAGAGACAGAGAGAAAGAAGAAGAAGAACGATAGAAAGAAAGAAAGAAAGAAAGAAAGAAAGAAAGAAGAAAGAAAGAAGAAAGAAAGAAAGAAAATATATGACAATGTTTTGCCACTGTGCCTTCCCCCACAAACGAACAAAATTCCAAGTTTTCAAGCATGCCAGTTGTAGAACAAGAGCTTATCTGGAAGACATAATCATCATCAGTAGACCGTACCCTAGCCACCGCCAGATATACTTCAAGCTCCGCAATACGTCGGCCAATGCAACTGCGTTTGCCAAAGCCAAAGGGAATGGAGGCATAGGGGTGGTGTGAAGCATTCTTGTGCAACCATCGTTCAGGCTGGAATGAGTTGGGGTCGGAGAAGTACTTCTCATCTCGAGAGGTAGCATAATGGCAAAGGGTTATCAGGGTCTAAAGAAAAGAGGAAGAGGGGAAAAACAGAACCAACATGAGAAAAGCAATTCAGAAAACCATGTTCAGAATGTCTACCTGTTTCATTGCTCTACATCCATTTCTTGAAGTGTTATCTTAGTTCCCATTTCTTGATCCAAACCTTCATTGGTCCCCTGTCTTCATTTTGCCCTTAAGACAGTATTTCCATTAAGGAATCCTTTCTTTGAGTGCCAATCTAATAAGAATTCCTGTATGCTTATCCTAAAATATTTATACATTTCCAGAGACTTGGGGACAAAGAGTAACAGGCTTGTTTTGGATCTCCCTGGTGTCCTATGGTGAATAGTTGTATTGATTTTACTCTTTCTTCCCATTTATTATATGTCAGGGGTGTCAAACCCAAGGCCTATGGGCTGGATCCAGCCCGCGGGGTGCTTAGATCTGGCTCGCGGGGCCACCCTGGAAACAGCGAAGGACTGGCCTGCGGTGCCTCCACCAGTGAAAATGGAGGGGCCCTCCGAAGCTCCGTTTTTGCTGGCAGAGCGCTCGGACCACCACAGGCGCCTCCGATACGAGTGACATCAAGCTGGCCATGCCCACCTGCCCCCCCCCCCCGAGGTCAAACACAACCCTGATGCGGCCCTCAATGAAATCCAGTTTGACACCCCTGTTACATGTTATTAATTTTTTTCTCTTGGAAAGGACTTCACAACTTATAACTTTGTTGATGTTAAAAATCAGTTGCACATTAGATACATAAGGAGAGTGCCAGTAGCACATCATGGGCAGCTGGTAACTGCAATCCTAGATGAACACATGTGGTTGAGATCACATTGTGTCTAGATTATCAGCCTTGCCTTGTGTAGGTCCGTAGCTTAACTCAGCAGTTGCTTCTAATTGTTGTATCCAAATGACACATGAATGGTTTGTGGCAATATACTGCAGACTAATGGTTACTGTGCTTTCTTTCCATTTCCATTTGTATCCTCTCTGCCCTTGCTCACCTTCTTAGGGATGATATAGTCTCCCACTTGGATGTCCCTGTCTGAGATGACACGCGCATTACCAGGAATCACTGGGTACAATCTGTAAACAACAAACAAAAGCAAAAGTTATTTTAAAGGAATCACAGATTTCACTGCTTGCCCAGCTGTCCAGATCTATAGATACTCAGCGCAAAGCACATTGATAGAAATAAAGTTATCTAGCTAGAAAGCTAAATTCGCCTCCAAATGGATGCTCCACAGCAAAAAGCTAAGCAGGAAAGCTAAGCACCTACTAAGAGCCCTGGTGGCGCAGTGATTAGAATGCAATATTGCAGGCTAATTCTGCCGACTGCCAGCAGTTCAATTCTGACCAGCTCAAGGTTGACTCAGCCTTCCACCCTTCCAAAGTGGGTAAAATGAGGAGCCAGATGGTTGGGGGCAATAGACTGACTCTGTAAACCATTTAGAGAGGGCTGTAAAGCACTGCAAAGTGGTATACAAGTCTAAGTGCTATTGCTATTGCTACTGAGCCATGCAAAAGCAAAGCAAAGAGCTTTAGTAGATTTTAAAATCCACGTTGGTACAGGTAGTCCTCTTCTTAAGACTGTTATTGAACCAGGAATTCCAGTTGTAAGTCATTGCAGTCGTTAAGCGGGTCACTATGTGATTGGACCCAATTTTATGACATTTTTGTGGTGGTTGTTAAGGGATCACCATGGTCATTAAGATGACCCACTTTACCCAATTGGGGATTTTTTTTTTGACCCAAACTGGAAGTAAATCCCCAAAAACATCAAAAATTGTGGTCATGTGAACACAGGACTCTGCAAACAGCCATAAAGGGGAACCTTTTGCAAAATGTCCAAAATGTGATATCATGACCATTGGGGGTTTTGTGTGTTATGGCTATTATACTGTGACTTCAAAATAGGGTCATAAGTAACTTGTGATGGGTCCATCGTAACTTTGAATGGTCACCAAGCAAACAGTATAAGTCAAGGAACTACCTGTACTCAGATGGATTTTTACATGGACAAATAAGTCATGGATGATAAAACTTAGCATCTCTGAATGCCAAAGGCAGCCAAGAATAGAAGACTGGTCTGATGATCAGCGCAGTGGGGAAAAAAAAAAACAGGTGACCTTGAACTGCTACCGTTCAGCTTCTGCCCTGAAAAGCCCCCTAGCAGGCTTTCAGGCAAGAAGCTTCCCCTCGCAAGATCAACATAGGACGTTTCTGTGTTTCTACCAGGGGTGAAATCCAGCAGGTTCTGACAGGTTCTGGAGAACCGGTAGCGGAAATTTTGAGTAGTTCAGAGAACCGGCAAATACCACCTCTGGCTGGCCCCAGAGTGGGGTGGGAATGGAGATTTTGCAATATCCTTCCCCCAGGAGTGGGGAGGGAATGGGGATTTTGCAGTATCCTTCCCCTGGAGTGGGGTGGGAATGGAGATTTTGCAGTATCCTTCCCGTGCCACGCCCACCAAGCCACGCCTACAGAACCGGTAGTTAAAAAATTTGGATTTCACCACTGGTTTCTACCTTCCACGTACCAGCTTCCCATCTGCTCCCAAAATAAGACTCACCTCAGGACCTCCTTCACCACTGCTTTCAACAGAGGCATCTGAGCTACATCAGCAGCGGTTGGAATGAGGCCGTCCTGCATCACAGTGGTAATTTCCTCATGGACGGCCGCTTGTATCTGAGGGTGACGAGACAACTCATACAAACTCCAGGACAAAGTGCTTGAGATCTGCAGGGATAGAGAGAGAAAGATGGATTCAGAACTAGTCTAAGCAGTGTAGAGAATAATCCCCCTACGAGTGGGGATTGTGCTAGCTGTCTAGGGCATTCTTCTTTCATACAGCCAAAGAACAAAAGCTAAGAATCGTGGATGGAATCCATGTCCTTTCGTCAGATAATGCCAGATTTAACAGATTAACAGAGTTGGAAGGGACCTTGCAGGTCATCTAGTCCAACCCCCTGCCCAAGCAGGAGACCCTTACATCTGCCTCTACCTAGGATAACTCTTACAACCTACTGATTGTAAGGCCTCTAGGCCACCATCAAGAGTGGATCAGATAATATTGCGAACTGCATTCTAAACAGAGCTGAAGAGTCCACAGTGCAGAAAATTATTTACAGCAATTTTTTTTTAAAAAAAAGCTAAGAGTCATCAACTTTACATATTTTAAAGCAGCCTTCTTCAAATGCCTTGTGTATATGCTGGACTACGTCCATCCCTAACTGGAAATGATGGGAAACGTAATCTAACACAACTGGAAAGTTTCTGATTGGGGAAAGATGTCCTAGGAAATAAATTTCAGGTTCAAGCAAAATCCCATTACACCTACATCCTTGTCTTCTTCTAAAGAACAGCTACAGAAGGGAAGGAATATGGTCCTTTTGACTATTTATTGAAGAAAAGGTTATCGCAGCCTGCACCTTAAGGTTGACTCCACCTTAAGAAGATGACATCATCCATCTAACCTCTTGTCTCCAACATCTATCAATTCCGCCCCTCCCCATCGTAGGAACTAGTTTCATCTGAAGTTGGATTGGACGTGGCTTCCAAAGGTAGAGAGAAATAACGCTTGCGAGTACAGAAAATTTTCAATTTTACAGCATCTCCAAATGCTTACTGTGTCCACACCAGCCAGCAGAAGCTCAGTCACATTTCCATAGATGGATTTCATGGACAGTTTTTCTTGTGCCAAATAATAAGTGAGGTATTTTCCTTCGACTTTCTCCCCCTGGGTGATTCTTTCTGAAACTTCAGCCATCCGCCTATCAATGTGTCCTTTGGCTGGAAAAGAAATGGGCAAAAGATTATTCTTTGTCTCCCTGTTGGAGCGATCCAATAAATATTTAACAACCTTTGTGACATATCAGTCAGGTCTGAATGTTTCTTGTTTCAAACCAAGCTTGAGTATGTTTTAATAAGACCTTAGGCAAATAGGAGAATTTTAAATAGACCAGCCCTGGCTCTCTAGAACATGTCAGCAATAGGTATCTATATGTTTTAGGTATTTACACACTATCCTTCAATCAAATCCTCAAAGTATTGCTATCTAGACTTAGCATTTGGAGAAATTCCTGAATAATCTGTCTCTTGGAAGAAAGGAGAAAAAGAAAATTGTAACAGCAAATGAAATGAGAAATAGCACATTTCTGGTCCTTACAAACCATTCTTTATAATAAATAATAACAAGGGCAATATTGATAATCACATCAAAGCAGGAATCTATATCTCTCTATCCATCTCTAATCTCTAATCTATCTCTAATCTATCTATATCTATCTATCTATCTATCTATCTATCTATCTATCTATCTATCTATCTATCTATCTATCTATCTATCTATCTACTCTTTCTGTTTATAACATTTATATAGCCACCCACCTTTCAGCCAATTCTGGGCAGCTCCCAATCGAAGATTAGTTAAAAATTACTTAGGAAATTTTAGTGGCACAAACACTCACCAAACTCAAACATATAGTCCCAAGATTCACAGAACTTCTGCCACGGCTTAGGAAAGATTCGGTGCAAAAATTTGGGCATGGCCATCGTGAGCAGAGTCATGACAAACATGGTGTTGATGGAGCTAATGAACTTCTCTGTTTCTTCTGGAACTTTGGGTTCCAGGCAGCCAATGCGGGATTCAAAGAGGACCGAAGAAATACCTAGGGAAGGAAATTAAATGAATGGTCACTTCAATCATTACAGCAGAAACTTTCTCCATCAAACCTCATTCCTTAGTATCTGTTTTGTTTTTTTAAAAAGCACTGGCAACATACTTTCAAGTCCTTCTCTGCAACCATCAGGGTTTTAAAATTGTAATTGAAGAATTAAATTTAAATATTGAAGTTAGAGGTTTTCACTTTGCAGAATTCAACATAAGTTGCCATTTTTTAAATGCCTAAAACCCTGGTTTACAAGAAACCTGAAAATTATTGAGGACTCATTAAGTGATGGTATAATTGTGCTGAAGTAGTAAAGAAAGACTTATGGGGAGAAAAGTATAAATTAGATATTCTCATGTGCTTGTATCATCAACGCTATAAAAATAGTGTATAGGTAGTCCTCGACTTACGACCACAATTGGGATCAGAATTTCTGTTGCTAAGCAGGATGGTTGAGTCATGCCCGATTTTATTACCTTTTTTGCCACAGTTGTCACTGCAGTTATTAAGTGAATCATGCAGTCATTAAGCAAATCTGGCTTCCCCCATTGACTTCGCTTGTGAGAAGCTGGATGGGAAGATTTGCAATTTTAAAAAAAAAATATTTATTTAAAATAAAATTTATTTATTTGCTGCCCATCTCGTATCGAAATGACTCTGGCAATCATGTGACCTGGGACACTGCAACCCTTGTAAATATGTGCCAGTTGCCAAGCATAAAAATTTAGCTCACATGACTGTGGGATGCTGCAACAGTTGTTAATGGTGAGGACTAGTTGTAAGTCGCTTTTTTTCAGTGCTATTACAACTTCAAACTGTTGCTAAACAAATGGTTCTAAGTTGAGGACTAATTGTAGTTTATGTCAGATAAACTCAGCCTGGCTCCATTATACCCATTACACTACATTATACCGTTATCCTAGATTTCTCTACTTGTGAATGAAGTCACCAGTGTAACTTGGATACAGATGAAATGTTGTGGGGCAATTTTATAAAATGGGTATAGCAGTAAGATACCTTCTAATCCAAACTTGTAGAATTCATCGGCCACATTCTTGACCACGTGTCGCTCATGGCGATTTCTCTGGTGCTGCAGCCGGCCGATCAGATCACTGACCACCTCGTTCAGGGTGCCAGTGTAAGATTCCACCTCCTTGGGCTTCAGCATGTGTTTTCCTAGGATGCTGCGAATTTGCTGCCACTCCTCACCTTCCCTGCGTGGTAGAAAACAGCCTCCGTTAGTCTGCTGGACAGAAGGGAAGCCCAAAGCTCTATAGAGACTAGAAACAAGTAAGAACGTTCTCCCTTTTCCAAAGAGGGGTAAGTATCAGCTTGGCGGAGCTACACATCCAACCTCGTAAAAGAGACTTTCTTCCCCCCCCCCCACACACACACTCAATTATGTCTGATTCAGATTGGACAAGTCCCTGCAGGTTTCCTGGCAAGGTTTTTCAATAGTGGTTTACCATTGCATCATTCCTAGGGCTGAGAGAAAGTGACTGGGCCAAGATCACCCAGCTGGCTTTGTGCCCCAGGCAAGATTAGAACACAGTTTCCTGGTTTCTAGCCCTGATGCCTTAACCATTACACCACACTGGGATAGGTAGTCCACTAATAATCTGGAAACAAACCACCCAAAGCCCTTCCAAAAGGGCTGAGTGCTTATCTCTTGGTTACATTTCCTTTTCTTGTTACTCATATCCTGCATTGGTCCAGGCTGTGGAAGCCACCAGCCAAGCAGATGGGAGAACCCCTACTGAGGGAGCCTGAGTCATCTATGGCTTAGTGAGGCCCTCAGAGTGATTTCTCACTTCCCAGCCTGTAGGCTTGCAGAAGCCTCAGCAAGATTCTGCTGTTCTCACGTAACGCATTTCCAGAAAACATGAGGGACTTCTTCCCTCTTGTCTTCCACAGATCAGCTCTAGTGAGCAGTCCTCCAAAGGAAGAAACACAAAATGAAGCAGATGCTTCACAGAGGGGATGTGCTAACACACCTCGAGGCAGGAAAGGGCCAGTAATTATGGTTTAAAACTGTCTCCATTCGTGCCCTCAGAGTAGGCAGAAAGCTTGGCCTGTTACTAAGGATTTTAGCTTCCTTTCCAGAGCCACAAAAGTGAGATGCCAGAAGAAAAGAGAAGGATATCAGCTTAGCATTTGAAGTAGGCAAGCTGTGACTAAAATTTGGTGGCCAACAGCTTCAGCCAGTCTGGCCAATGATGAGAGATGTTGTGTGCTGTAGCTTTGGAGGGTCCATGGGTTAGAGTGGCATATAAACCCCAGTAACACATAAAAATTGATAAATAAGGTGTGTCCCTCCCATTACATAACCCAACCGTGAAATCCTTTATGTAGGGCTATCTGAGGTCTTTGCTCTAAAGTTTCCATTACTGACTAATTCTGCTGATTTTGCATGAGAAATATAGAGGGCAGGAAACATCTTATCCTGTGACATGAAAACATATCTTAAGACACCGGAGACTGTAGTCAATTTTGTAACTCACCACTACCACCTACACATATGTTTTGTGAGTATGTGTAGGTAGGAGTGGTAAATTACACAATTGTCTACAGTCTCCGGTGTCTTAAGATGTGTTTTTGTGTCATGGGAACAGATGATACTATTGATCTCCACATCCTCCCCCCCCCCAATCTCTTTTGTTCGATTAACCCCAATTTCTGCATAATTACTGAAAGGACTGTAAAATATGAAAATATCTAGAAAGGCTGTTAATCTCAAATCCAGTCCACTCCAGGTAGAAATATACTGAACCCATGGAAGATACGCTTCATGTGTCAAGTTTCTCAATAGTTAGATTTTCTTGCTGAGGGGAAAATGATTGCAGAATTTTTCTCCCTTACTGGTAACCTTCATGTCGAAAAGGATAAGCATCTGATGTCCAAAATGAATACCCAAATACATTGATACATCCTAGAACCTCTATAATGCAAGCACCTTCACATAAAGAGGTGGCGCAGTGGTTAGAGTGCAGCACTGCAGGCTACTTCAGCTGACTGCTAGCTG
>QLTV01003097.1:772345-794465 GCA_003457575.1 Thermophis baileyi
TGATTGAATATATAAATAAGCACTTAGAAATTGCCAGTGCAAGGACAGTGGCTTATTGGACAAGAAAGGGCAATTTTAGTCCTGAAGATTACATGACAAAAGTACGTCGATGGCTTTTTCTACTGCAATCAATAGGACTGAAAAATAGGCTTCACCTTCTTTGGATTGATTCCCTGTGATGTAGACTCTTAAAAGTGGGACAAAAGGATTGTTGGCTCTCTAAACGTGTAGGATTGTGCTTTTCATTCATTTGGTTAGACTAGAGCATTCTTCAGAGTCAGACTCTTGAGTAGCTTTCATTATTTAGTCTCATTTTCTGTTAAGTTGCTTACTCCTTATGGGGTTCTGTGTCTCTTTGATAAAGTAGAAAAGTGAAAGAACTCTAAGTAAAACCAAATTGAGTTCTTAAGTAAAGCATCAGCATTTTTCAATGGTTCATTTGCTTTTCCCTCTTTGGGAAATGCAATAGTATATCAACATAGCAAAAAAGGATCACGACAATGCATATATACCAGGGGTGTCAAACTTGCGTCATCATGTTGTTGTCACGTGATGTATCTCCACATTGTTCGGGAACAGGATTTTTTCAGGATAATATGTTGCCTCGTGTGAGAGGCAAGATGGCAGCCCTCCCCATTCCCCACCCAAAACCCAAGTGAACTGGCAGTCAGATCTTATTTGGGCACCGATTGAAAGACAGCACACATCACTGGAATTGAGGGCAGCAGATAGTTGACATGGTTCAGGGCAACTACAAACAACTCTGTCCTTTAGCTCTCTGTGTCCCCCCCACCCACCTCACCTGCTTTGGCTACCTGAATTAACTGATTCACTTGACCTAACGGTGAGGCTTGTCCTGTCCTATCTTGGTCCTTCTAAGTTCCTGCAGCCTTCTCAACTTGCCAACTTTAGAGAGTCAACAATTTCTCCAACTTTTTGCTTCCTGGAGAGGCATGCAATTCTTCCCCCTTTCAGCCGGGATTTATAAGTTGTGTGGATCAAAGTTTTAACTGTATTATATTGGGCTTTGATTCTTTATTTTCTAGTTCTGACAGTTAGCTGTCTCAAGAGCAGAAACTCCTTATATAAAACCAAGGGATGAATGGCAACAGGCTTTTTAAAATTGCTGCCTAAATGGCCATCAGAGCCACATCTTCATATACATAAAACCTTCTTGAAAGTCTCCGGGAAATCACTAGAGGGAGCTACTCCATAGCTAATCAATGCATGAAATGATTTGCCGGGTGGGAAATAATGAGAATGGAATAACCTCTGCAAGGACAGCCTTCAGGGGAACTCTACTGCAATATGAACTCCTGCCAGCCTGCCCGGAGAACAAAAGGCAGCGAATACTTACGCTGTAAGCAGCCCATATGCATGGCCTCGGCACACTCGGTAATCCTTCCAGGAGGAGAGGTCGGAGCGAATGGGATGCTTGCCTTCCTGTCTTAGCACCTGTTCAATCAGACTGGGATCTGCCACATGGACTGTGAGGATGGGCCCAAAACTCGCCTTCCAAACCGGGCCATATTTAGCCTTGCCTTCGATCTAGGAGGAGAGCAGGAGAGAAACTTGTGAGACATCCCATAATGATCCACTCAGGGAAGAAGATCCAGTCAGGAAACACAATCACATCCTCCCCCCCCCCCCAATCTCTTTTGTTCGATTAACCCCAATTTCTGCATAATTACTGAAAGGATTGCTAAATAAGAAAATATCTAGAAAGGCTGTTAATCTCAAATCCAGTCCATTCCAGGTAGAAATATACTGAACCCATGGAAGATACGCTTCATGTGTCAAGTTTCTCAATAGTTAGATTTTCTTGCTGAGGGGAAAATGATTGCAGAATTTTTCTCCCTTACTGGTAACCTTCATGTCGAAAAGGATAAGCATCTGATGTCCAAAATGAATACCCAAATACATTGATACATCCTAGAACCTCTATAATGCAAGCACCTTCACATAAAGAGGTGGCGCAGTGGTTAGAGCGGAGCACTGCAGGCTACTTCAGCTGATTGCTAGCTGCAGTTCGGCGGTTCAAATCTCACCAGGCTCAAGGTTGACTCAGCCTTCCATCCTTCCGAGGTGGGTAAAATGAGGACCCAGCTCGTTGTACAGTGGCTTATTGGACAAGAAAGGGCAATTTTAGTCCTGAAGATTACATGACAAAAGTACGTCGATGGCTTTTTCTACTGCAATCAATAGGACTGAAAAATAGGCTTCACCTTCTTTGGATTGATTCCCTGTGATGTAGACTCTTAAAAGTGGGACAAAAGGATTGTTGGCTCTCTAAACGTGTAGGATTGTGCTTTTCATTCATTTGGTTAGACTAGAGCATTCTTCAGAGTCAGACTCTTGAGTAGCTTTCATTATTTAGTCTCATTTTCTGTTAAGTTGCTTACTCCTTATGGGGTTCTGTGTCTCTTTGATAAAGTAGAAAAGTGAAAGAACTCTAAGTAAAACCAAATTGAGTTCTTAAGTAAAGCATCAGCATTTTTCAATGGTTCATTTGCTTTTCCCTCTTTGGGAAATGCAATAGTATATCAACATAGCAAAAAAGGATCACGACAATGCATATATACCAGGGGTGTCAAACTTGCGTCATCATGTTGTTGTCACGTGATGTATCGTGACTTCCCCCCCCTTCGCTAAAATGGGGGTGGGCATGGCCAGCACCTGACGCATCTGGCCCCCGTGCCGTGGGTTTGACACCCCTGATATATACAATTGTTCTTAGAGGATACGCATGCAAAGAGAGGATATATATTTAATCTCAATACTTCCCACACTATCCAAAGACAGCAGTGGTGCATAAATCAAACAGCCTCACCCACCCTAAAATCTTTGTGGGGGTCTTTTTACCTTTATGAAAATAATTGACATTAGATTACCAGTATAGCATTCAACAAACTTAACACTGATAAGATATTCCAAAACTGTCTGCTCTTCACCCCTCAGATTCTTTCCAGAGATAATCAGGACAATGATATTACAGATGCCGGCAAGGGCATTTCACAAGATAAGTATTTTGAATATTTTTCTCTGCCTATCTAATGATGTACTGCTAAACCTACAAACCTATTTTGACAATATAGGGTAGTAGCTTGCACTACTCTGTTTCATTAATATAACTCAGTCAGAGTTATCAGATACCTTTGGAAGGAAGAATTGGATTGCAATAGGAAAATATTCTATATAATAGGATCATTGCAAATTTAAATAAAGGCAATAAAAAAAGTCAGCAGAAAAACAACCAAGCTCCGACAGCACCAAGGACACTTCAATTAAAAATAATAATAATTCATGTCCACTGTGCTATAGCTAGAGGAAACACAAGGATTGATGAATGGCAAAGAGATTTTGGAAGTAAAATAAAATATTCTCTTTTTTAGAGCATGCAGAAGGAGATAATCACAATTATAGTAAAACACCATCTTATTGAGACAACTATTGAACATACTCATTGAACATGTTATGTTAAAACAAGAATGGGCTAGGGCGCTCTCATCCATACACACCTCACAGAACTATAAAAATTGCACAATGTTATGTGTCTCATGCACACGCAAGTACAGTTTAATGCCATAGATGGCCACAAGGTCAAAATGGTTTTGCTCAACTCAGCGGCTTAGGTTTTTCAACAAAAGCTGCTGCCCATATAACAGAGCACAGTAGACAAGCAAGCTAGGAAAGAACGGGCTGAACTGACATTCCTGAAATAGCCTCTTGCTTGGAGACAAGAAGTGCGCACTGCAAGGTTTCCATAAATGCAAATGAGGATCTTGACAACACAACGGTTGCACCTTGTAGGATACCTGCTCCCGTTTTATAAATATGCCATCATAAACCAGGGGTGGTTGGGCTCAGGGATGTCTTAATGGTCTTCTTGCCCTAGCTCTACTGAATTGTCATTAAATCAGTGGTGAAATCCAATTTTTTTTACTACCGGTAGCGGTTCTGTGGGCGTGGCTTGGTGGGCGTGGCTTGGTGGGCATGGCTTGGTGGCCATGGCAGGGGAAGGATATTGCAAAATCCCCATTCCCACCCCACTCTGGGGCCAGCCAGAGGTGGTATTTACCAGTTTTCCGAACTACTCAAAATTTCCGCTACCGGTTCTCCAGAACCTGTCAGAACCTGCTGGATTTCACCCCTGCATTAAATGTCTGTGACTCCTCCCCCATTGATTCCTGGGGAGCAACAGAGATTTTTAAGCAAAGCTTTGGAGAATTGCTCAATATTGCTTTATGAGGGTGTATTTTATGCCATGTCCTTAACTTGGAAGGTTCATTTCCACGCTGCTTTAAGGATGCCAACGAGGGTCAATCTCTTCACCACATTCATACAAGGAGATACGTCACCTGGATAATTGGAATTCTGGGCAGAAGCTTAAAAAAAGAAATAATCAAGGCACCATCCATGAAGTAAAAAAAAACAAAACACCCAGAAGAATGAAAGATTCAAAGGGCAATTTGAGAAATCATGGGTCAAGAGCCATACATTCAGAAGAAGTTTGCTTATCCAATGGCTGTTGCCATGTTTTCTTTTCTGGAGCTCCCCCTTTTCCAAGCATCCTTTTTTTGACACAAATAAGAGACCCTTGGGGACACCCCTGGATAAACAACTGGGGAGAAGAGAGCAGAATTCATCGTATTGTATATGACTTCTGTTCCGGAAAGGTGCTCTATGCCTGCTGTCCACTGTCCCCTTCCAAAAAAAAGGGAAGGAACTGTAATTGAGAATAAGAGCTCTTAGATGAGGTTTAGGATGGTGCAACTACCTTGCTTCATTCACAGATATTTTACAGGAGAGTCAGCCTTGGTTATCTCCCATCTGTGAACCTTTCTTTAAAAAACCACACACACAAAACATTTCCTTGCCCACATAGACATACCACACCTTGCAAAGGAAAGCCTAGAATGCCGCACATCTTTTGATTGGTGATCCCAGAAAGCTTTTTGCTTATCAAGTATCTTGGATCGATAGAAAAGTGGGGAAGTGTCAATAGGATCGTGTTGGTTTTTTTTTTTAGACTATGCGGTTTATTGGTTTTACATAAGCCCTCCCAAGAAAAAGGGTTTTGAGATTAAAAACACTGCGTGATTCCTTTGTTGATGGGGAGAAGCATTAAGGAAAAGACTCGCTAGTTTCAAGCCTTAAAGGGGAGGGAGAGGGGGAGAGAGAGGGGGGGAGGGAGGGAGGGAGAGAATCATGGTGGTGATAAGGGTGTAGGGCTGGTATTGGTCTGTCTGTCTGTCATCTCAAGGCGACTCTTACCTGGAGTTCATGCAGTCGCGAGAGCCCCCTTTTGCAGAAAAGGTCGGTGAAGAAGCTGAGAGCGCTGGGTCCCGGCATCTCCTCCAGAGTTTTATGGCTTTTCATACCTTTCGATCGCGCCCCGAGGAGAGATTCCACCCACAGCTCAGGAAAGAGCTTCGCGAGCAAGGATGCCTTCGTGGCCAGCTTGAGCGTCTGAGACATCTTTGCGCGGGGAAGTCTGAAGCCGCCGAGAGCGTCGGAAAGCTGTGTCGCCGCGGCATCTTGGACCACCTGTATTTATCTCGCAGCTCGGCTGAGTCGGCTTCGGGCAGGGCCCCGCCCCCGCGATGCGTCACCCGTCCAATCAGAGGCGGGCACTTGAAGGGCTTCCACCGTCTCGTGCGCGTTTGGAGGCAGCCAAGTATTTCTTCGAGACTTAGGTCATAGTATCTCTCCTCTCCTCTCCCTCCTCTCCCCTCCCCTCCCCTCCTCTCCCTCCTCCCTTCCTCCCTTTCTCCCTTCTCCCCTTCTCCCTTTCTCCCTTTCTCTGTTCTCTCTTTCTCCCTTCTTCCCCCTCCCTTTCTCCCTTTTTCCTTCTCCCTTCTTCCTTCTCCCCCTTCTCCTCCCCTCTTTTCTCCAAAATCTTTAAATCTTATGAAAATTTAAAGTCTTAAGTGCTTAGCAGAGGGAAAAAATTGCATCAGTGATAGCAATGAGTTATACTTGTTATATAATCACAATCCTTTTTTTAAAAAAAAAAATCTTCTTGGTATTTTCCTTCTATGACTGAAGTTGACAACATCATAGCATTGGAATGAATGGAGTTGTGTATGTCTGGGAAAGGTATCCAGAGGAGGGCAACAAAACCAATCAAAAAGAAAAAGGCAGTTCATATGAGGAAAAACTAAACTGCTGAGTACATTTGGGAAGAAAAAAAAAATCAGAAACATGCTAAGTGTTGCACATAAATTAGGGATGGAATTAAGAAGGCAATTATGAGTCTGTATGACTCTGCATGACTCAGAAATTGGCAAAGATTTCAAATTTCATTGTTTTAAACACTAATGATAACAACATTACTCTCTCCCACATTATAGTGCTGAAATTCAGAAAGCTTGAGTTAATTAGTTGTAGAGTTATGTAAAAGAATTATGAACTGCTTTAAGTTGCAAAACGAAGTGTGCTCTGAGTCCAGAATGCTTTCATTTTTTTTTAAATGAAGACTAGCTTTCCCCGAAAATATTTATCCATAAAATGGAAACACCATCTCATGGCTTTTACAGATGGTCAGGTCAAAGTGCTGCCCTCCAGTCCTTGATGTGGAAGTTGCAATGTGCTCATTGCCAACTTCTATTCTGCCACAGTAAGGCTGGTAAAGAAGGCTATATCTGTGTTTATTTCTTGTGGGCAAAGTTACCAAAAGGGATCAGTGGATTTCCCAGCTTCCTTTTTCTCCCACCAAGTACTGTCTTTATCTGCCTGCCTGCCTGCCTGCCTGCCTGTATGTGTGTGTGTGTGTGTGTGTGCGCGCGCACACACACACACACACACACACACACACACATACATGTGCACCTATGAGTCAAAGTTGACTTCTGGCAAATGGCTAGATAAGCCACTGCAAGGCAAGTTTTTTCTGGAAGTGGTTTGCCCTTGCCTTCTCTCTGGGGCTGAGAGAGAGTGACTGGCCCAAGGTCACCCAGATGACTTTGTATCTAAAGCAGGACAAGAACTCAAAGTATCCTGGTTTCTAGTCCAGAGTCTTTAACCACTACACCAAACTGTCTCTTAAGCATCATATACTCAGGGTCAAATTAAGGCCAACTGATGCCTAAGCAAAGCCCAACAATGCCCTTCCATTGCTTAGTTGACAAGACATGAAGACTCAGTAAGTGCTGAAGGTGAAATAAGAGATGAAAAATTCAGATTTTTTTGTCCAGGCCATCCCCCAGGCCAGACCCCCACATCTATATTAAACGCGAACTTTAAAAAAAAAATAGCACTAAAAAACCCCTGTAAAAGAAATAATAAAGAAAAAGCTTAAGGATCCCTTATATGAGCCAACTGATAAGTTAAATGCTAGCCAGACCCGGACAGCTGCCTGTCACGGCCAGTTTGGACTCTGATGAGAAACCCGACAATCTGCAAAGAAGCTCTGTTCCGATGAACCGCTGCCTGAGGAGCTGCAAGCAGAGGAGACTGCATCGCCGGTAACCGGGAAACACAGCCGCAACACGGGGTCTCGGAAGATGCGGAGTCTGAGCAGCCACCCGTCTCCCGGTGCAAACAAAGGCTCACCTTTTTGCGGGCAGCAGAGCGGAGTCTGCGAGGCTCCTCGCAAGAAGGGAATCTCGCACTTCCAAATGAGCGACATCAGAGCTGCTTCGGTTTAAGAAAAGCAGCGAGCTCAAGTCCCACCGTTAGCAGCAACCGTCCGTTTATCCAGACTCCGTGTGCCTTGGCTCCCGACTTAAAGCCTCGTGACCGTGACTCTGGATTTGAACCGGCTGATAACTCTGCTACAACGTTTAGACACTTGGAACCTCGCTTGACCCCTCTCGTTCCTTCTGTTTTGGATTTGGCACTCTCTCAAGGCAAGTTTGCTGGACTTTGGGGGACTTGGTTTCTCTAGTGTGTGCGCGCGCGCGTGTGTATGTGTGTTTGTGTGTGTGCATTTGCACTCACATTTCCTTTGTCGCTTGTTTATTCGCTTTGCAAACTTCCCAGTAAAGTTTGCAACCACCTCTCAGCGTGTTTGTGGGTGCCTGACCTGAGACAGGACACTAGTGTGCTTCTACTGGACGGTTGCAAAACTCTCATGCCATGGGTCGAAACAAATGTGATACCTGATGATACCTTCAAGCAAACTTTGAAACTTTACTCACTCTCCATACCAATGATTTTTTAAATGTAAATTAAAGCTGAACACAGCAGATAAGGACAATTGCAAACATGTTGATTAAAGCTGAGTGGGGCAGTGAAAGGTTTAAGGGCATGACAGCTGGGGAGGGGGGAAAAAACTCTATGGTGCCTTCTCCATTTATAGGTGCACTGAGCATATGCTGAGTGATGGGAAAAGCAACCATAAATGCTCTCCTCGATGTGGGTGGGGCATATTTAGACAGTGGCAGAGAGCGGTGGGTTTGGCAAAGGTGGCAAAACATGCTGGCAGGAGTGGGATGAAGGAAGGATGAAGAGGGAGGGACATCTCCAGATGCTTCTTGCAATCTCTGCCAAACCGCTAAACCCATGTTCAAAAATAATCTGGCTAGAAGGCATAGGATGAGTTATGGGGTTAAAGTGAGAGACTAACTCCACAAGTCCATTCTTTTCAATAGCAATAGCACTTAGACTTATATACCGCTTCATAGTGCTTTACAGCCCTCTCTAAGAGGTTCACAGAGTCAGCGTATTGCCCCCAACAATCTGGGTCCTCATTTTACCCACCTCGGAAGGATGGAAGGCTGAGTCAACCTTGAGCCTGGTGAGATTCGATCTGCCAAACTGCTGGCAGCCGGTGATCAGCAGAAGTAGCCTGCAGTACTGCACTCTAACCACTGCGCCACCGCGGCTCAGGGACTGCAAGCACTGATTATACTAACACGAGTGGCAAAGCATCCAATCCTAACCTGATGACTAAGAAGAGCAGAAAGATCTGTCCCAGAGCTAACTGAAATTGGTCTAAGAACCCTGGCCCCTGGAACAGCCAAAGCCAGAATCAATAAACCCCATGCTACCACTGCCCTCCGCTGACAGGCACATGGGTCAATGTCCTAAAATCCAATGAAAGTGCACCAAAAGTGTTTTTTCAGGAGGCAACTGGACTTTCTTGGTTTTTTCTGTGAAGACTTTTCGCTTCTCATCCAAGAAGCTTCTTCAGCTCTGACAGGATAGTGGGGAATGGAAGGATTTATATTCCTTGCAGACAGCTGGTAATTTGCATCCTTTTAGAGGGCCGTTGAAGCACTTGGAGGCTTATCTGTGTCACTGAAGGACTTGGAGGCTTATCTGTGTCCTCAGGATCACCTGAGTAGTGCTCCTGGTTCCTGTAGTCTGTATTTCCAGAGGAAAAATTGCAGACTACAGGAACCAGGAGCACTACTCAGGTGATTCTGAGGACACAGATAAGCCTCCAAGAGCTTCAATGACCCTCTAAAAGGATGCAGATTACCAGCTGTATCCTTCCATTCTCCACTATCCTGAAGACCTCCAAGGTCCCTTCCAACTCTGTTATTCTATTCTAGAAGCGAAATGTCTTCAAAAGAAAAAACAAGAAAGTCTAGTTGCCTCCTGAAAAAAGCACCTTTGGGACAACCATGACCTGGATGACTGAGAATCTCTACAGACAATGAAAGTGCAGTTGCAGAATGCCGGTGCCAGGCCTTTGGACTGGGAGGAACAACAAGGGAGACTTTTGGTTGTGCATCCTCAAAAATAATAAAAATACAGCCAGATGAAACTCTGAAAATGTCCAGTGAAAGCAGCAGAAAACTTCTAATCCAGCAAATGGGAAGAGGGCCAGCAAATCAAAGTTGGATGAAGCTGGTCCTTTTTCCTGGTTGAAATTATCCAGAACTGGTTTGGGGCACCAGATCTGGTGCATCTTTCATACAAATTGCTAAGAAGAAAATAAATGGGCAGCTGTAACAGTCACCAGATGTTCTGTGTGGCCCTTTTGTATCTTATGATTCTCTGAATAAAAGAAAAAGTACAAGAGAAACTGTGCCCCTTAGTGGCTTCATTCACATACCTTTAATCCAGTTACCAAATTAACCCAGCTCTGGAATTTTCAGTAAATTGAACCATGAACCAGGCAAATTAATTGAATTCACACTCACGGTTGAGCCACAAGGATATTATTCCAAGCAGAACATCTTGGGCATCTGTATCTGCTTAGTCCTTACACAATCTGGGTTACTGTATTTTGGTGACCAACAAGGATTATAGGGAAATAATATGTATTTCTGTTGAATGGGTTTATTTGTTTGTGTGTGTGTTTGTTTGTTTGTTTGTATGTGTGCTTGTTTGTGAAGCCTGTTACACATCAAAATCTCCTTGCTTTTTTCTTGCAACAAGATTTATGCAAACCATCAGTTTCACACTTCTGGGAAGGCTGGATCAGTGGTGCATACCCATATAAGGGTGTGCTGAGGAGCATGTTCCCAGAATGTATGGAAAATTATTTTCTCCTCCAGATTTTTCTCAAGAAAATCACTGCATCTAACTGCCAAAACACTGCTTTGTAGAGGTTTTTCCTAGGATCTTTCCCTGATCCTAGGGAATACTGTAACTATATGTAGCATTTTTTTTCCTGTAATTTCAGTGTTGATTTTTTTTTTTACTTGGGACTAGCAAGTGACTTGATTGCAGAAGGGGTCATCTGCAAGGCAGGTGGCATTTGGCTAGGAAAGGTTTATTAGTTCTCTGTCTCGCTTTTATATTTTTTGGTTGCTACACCTCTGTGGTCATCCTGTCTTTTCCCTTGCATTACTTCTCAATATCCAGCATTTGAAATTTAAGAGGTTTTTTTTTCCCCGTCTCCGGGAATTATATTCAAATAATTAAGGAGTAAATTGTTTGACTGTATCTTCTGAGATTGCTTTGGCTGGTACCATGATGAAAGTTAGTTTGTTTTAGTTCCCTTCCAGAAGTAAACAGAGTATGGTACTTTGTCTGCTAGACTATGAGGAGCACTGGTATTGTCAGGAGAGCACTTGGGGGCAAATGTCCAGGAGAATGGGCACAGCATGTTAGTTCTCTAAAATTCCCTAACCCCCAACCTTCAACAGTTGGGAACTCAGAGCTACACACAGTGTGAGAGGAGGGAGCCATTTCCAACGAGTTGCACACATGTCATTAGTAAGCAGACCTGAAGGGCTTAAGTGGGATTCCGCCATTAATTTTGCCCAAATTTTATATCAACCATTACAGGTAGTCCTCGATTTACAACAGTTCGTTTAGTGACCGTTCAAAGTTACAACGGTACTGAAAAAAGTGACTTATGGCCATTTTTTCACAGTTACGACCTTTGTAGCATCCCCATGATCATATGATCAGAATTCAGCTGCTTGGCAACTGACTCATATTTATGACGGTTGCAGTGTGCTGGGGTCATGTGATCCCCTTTTGCGACTTTCTGACATGCAATGGGGAAGCCAGATTCACGTAACAACCGGGTTACTGACTTATCAACTGCAGTGATTCACTTAACCACTGTGACAAGAAAGGTCGTAGAATGGGGCAAAACTCACTTAACGAATGTCTCACTTAGCAACAGAAATTTTTGGGCTCAATTGTGGTCGTAAGTCGAGGACTACCTGTACTGGCTGCCCATGTAAGGCACTGGTTAGGGTGTTGGAGTAGAAATAGAAGACCTAGATAGAAGATCTACCTTCAGCTATAGAAGCTCCCTAGATAACCATGGGCCAGTCACACTCTTTCAGTCTTTCAGTCTAGGTCCTGGTATGAGATAGTGGTTAAGGCATTAGATTGGCATTAGAAACATCCAGGTTTTCATCCATTCTCAGCCCCAGAAGCCAATCTACCTTACAGGATTGCTTGTGGGGGGGGGAATGGGAAGAGGAAGAGCTGTGTGTGATGCCTTGAGCTCTCAAACTACAGGAAAGTGCCGTTCCATCAGCAACTGTGTGTCTAGCTGTGAATCTCACCCCTGGCACCTCTTGATGACCTTTTCAAATCTTTCTCAGCTAGTTCTCACTAATTTTATACTACAGACGTTTTTTTAGGTCACTCCTTTGTCCCAATGCTTTTTGTATATTAAAAAAAGCAATTGTATCAGCAAAGGTGTTCACATTATTTTAAGATGTTCATTCATCTAGTTAGAAAAAAGCAGTGCCATCAGCAAGGGGCCGTGGTGGCGCAGTGGTTAGAATGCAGTATTGCAGCCTAACTCTGCCCACTGCCAGGAGTTCGATCCTGACCGGCTCAAGGTTGATTCAGCTTTCCATCCTTCCAAGATTGGCAAAATGAGGACCCAGATTGTTGGGGGCAATATGCTGACTCTGTAAACCACTTAGAGAAGGCTGTAAAGCACTGTGAAGCGGTATATAAGTCTAAGTGGGTATTGCTGTTGCTATTGCTTGCTTGTGACCCTTTATCATCCCCTAGTCAACGGTTGGGATCTCTGAGCAAGCAAGATGGAGGACAAAAAGGAGGAGCCACAATCTCTGTGCATCTCTTTTCTTTCTCTGGATGGTGGTGTGGACTCCTAGGTATGTCCCCATGTGCAGATGGGGGAAGAGACTGTATTCCAGCTCCACGTTCAGCCAGGGGACTTAACATGAGTCTCGATATACATACGAAGAGATCCTATTTACGATGGAGAATTTTGGAATTTTGGCAGAGAGGAACTCTAATTACACTCCATGTATTGGTACACAATTAGATCCTCTTCTCATGTGTGCCAAATCTACAGCAGCAAGGGATTGGTCACCGAGTGAAAGAAGGGCAGCAGTGTGTGAATATAATTCCTCCAATCGTAAAGCTACAAACTGCTTTTAACGTAGGATCTCAGCAACATGGAGCTGGATGGAGGGGGAAAAAAAATCACGTGGGCTAGTAGCAGGGAAAGACCATATGACAGCCCAGCTCACTCATTTTCTGTTGAGCACTGGAGTAATGTTAGTAAAGACGGAACTTCTGAACTTTCCTTTAAAAAAAAAGTGCGTGTTTGTGTGTGCGTGAAATATTCCATTCAAAATCCTTGATGCAGACAGAAGACAGTTGTTGCCTTATCAACCAGCTGTGTTTATTTAATTACCACTCAACAACATAAAGGTCAAATCTTAAAATTTCTGGGCTTAGGTTAAAAATGGTTGTGGGGAAGTGAAATTATACAATTGATCTCACAGTTTATTTTAAATGCCACGAGTTATTTCTCCAAATAAACAAAACATCAGGAGAGTCAGATACTGGTTGCAGGGTATCATGCAGGTCCGGCATCATTAGCCAAATCTTTTCTTTCCTTCTTTTTTTCTTAAGGCATTTATAATCTGAAGCAGGGGTGGGTTCCTCCCGGTTCGTACAGGGTCACCGGAACCGGTAGCGAGCCGCTGGTGACATCACAATGGCGTCATGGATCCGCTTTGGTCGGTGCCGGTCCGTGGGTGCCGCCATTTTTTTCCGAGGATTTTTGGGGAATTTTTGAAGTTTTGTGCCATTTGTGCTGTGCTGCTGCTTCGGAAATGGCCCTCCCGCCCGCCCCCGGGTGTATGCTGACCTTTATTCTTCGCCCGAAGTACAGCTGATCAGCTCCTCAGCTGTGTTTCGGGCCGATTATAGTGACTGAGCATGCGCAGAAACAGAATTGCACCGGGGGAACGCGCGGGCATTTTTGAAGTTTTGTGCTGTGCTGCTGCTTCGGAAATGGCTCTCCCGCCCGCCCCCGGGTTTATGCTGACCTTTATTCTTCACCCGAAGCACAGCTAATCAGCTCCTCAGGTGTGTTTCGGGCTGATTATAGTGACTGAGCATGCGCGGAAGCAGAATTGCACCGGGGGAACGCGTGTGCGTGCGCAACGTAGCGATGCACACCAGTGGTGAAGGTAAGTGGAACCCACCCCTGAGCTACACCCACAGAGTGGTAGTGGAAATTTTTGGAACCCACCCCTGATCTGAAGGTACCATTTTGACTTCAGATTAGGTTTACTGAAATGAGGAAATAGGAAAGTTTATTCATCTGAGCAATTTTTATCTAGTTTTATAATCAAAGAAGTCCCCTTTGGTATAGGAAGTTAAAAAAAAGCATGACTAAAATCCATTAGTAGTATAACTTCTTAAATGAATAAGCTTCACATTTAAAAAAAAAACATTGCAGCAAAGGGTTGTACCATTTGATCAATAATGCACTGAGGTCACTGTCTTTATTTAAATTATGGATGAGTCATTCCGGTTGCTTCTATACCATTAGTTGCATTCATGCATTAGCAATAAAGTAAGATGAAATTGTTAGAATTTTAATTAAATCGGTCACTTTCCTTGATATTTTATCTTGAATATTTTAGATCCACGACTTGTAAACTGCTCACTTTTGCAATTACAATGGGTAAAAATACAATGTTGCTTAAAATATGAATGTCTATGTTCGGCAAATATATTGTACCAGGTACCATTCAAGGTTGACTCAGCCTTCCATCCTTCCGAGGTGGGTAAAACGAGGACCCAAATTGTTGGGGGCAATATGCTGACTCTGTAAAAACCACTTAGAGAGGGCTGTAAAGCACTGTAAAGTGGTATATAATAGGGGTGGGTTCCACTTACCTTCCCTACTGGTTCACATCACGATGGAAGTCACGTCACGCAAAAGACTCGGAAATGACCCTCTGCACATGCGCAGAAGCCTTTGCGCATGCGCAGAGGTTTTTTTTGCAAGCCACGGTGACCAGAGGACCGGTTCGGGAGCGTGGACTGCCGGTCATCGCTGCCGGTTCTATGAGCAGCGATAAATTTCCGCTACCGGTTCAAATAAACCAGTCCGAACCGGCAGCAACCCACCACTGGTATATAAGTCTAAATGCTATTGCTATTCTGCAGTTTTTAGTGCTTGCCCGGTATCACAATTCTAGTCATTTCCCAAACCTGAAGAATTGCATATTGGTCCTGCCAATTTCTACAATGTTCGCAGTGTTTACGTTTCATTTTGTAAATAGAAGACTTGGAGACAGCTGCCTTACCTGCTTATCCATCTAGTCTTCTTGATTCCAATTGAGCTCTCCAGCAAAGGGAAGTATTTTCTACCACCAACTTCCTGGGATGATTTGAACTAAGGATGCTAAGGAATAAAATGCAGGACTGTTTGCAGATAAGATTAAGCAGCCCCTTGTGGGCTGTCCCAAAAAAGAGGCAAAGGAGCCTGGATTTCCAAAATTGGCATGTGTCAGTTTGAAGCAGAAATGGAAAAGTGGAAATAATGGATGTGATTTAAGTGAAAAAAGATGACATGTAATCTGCACCACCATTCAAGTCAGAGGATGGAACAATTCAGTGAAGTAGTGCAAAGTTGGAAGATGTGGAGATCTTGGCCCATAGAATCGCCAAGAGTTGGACCCAACTGAATGGGTGATACTCATCACCATCATCATCATAAAAGCTGTGGTGGCGCAGTGGTTAGAATGCAGTACTGCAGCTACTTCTGCTGACTGCCGGCTGACTACAGTTTGGCAGTTCGATTCTCACTGGCTCAAGGTTGACTCAACCTTCCGAGGTGGGTAAAATGAGGACCCAGATTGTTGGGGGCAATATGCTGACTCTGTAAACCACTTAGAGAGGGCTGTAAAAGCACTGTGAAGCGGTATATAATTCTAAGTGCTATTGCTATCATCATCATCATCATCTGCACAGTAAGAGAAGGATGACCAGGTAACCCAATACCTCCTCCATCTGCTGTTCAGATGTTATTTGGAAGTGGACCACTTTGATGCACCTCCTTCAGGCCTGCCTACACGTGTGTTTTTTAATCTTAAACTGCATTTTAACAAGAAAATTAACAACTGTAAAATTAAGAACTCCTCTCTTAACATCTTTTCCGCTTGTAAGACAACTGTAACAATGACCTGTGGTCCTTTGCTGGAACTGTTTGGGCTCAGGATACATCAGGTATCTCCTTCTTCCATAGTTCTGTGTTCTTCTGCTTTGGTGGATCGTTATTGGCCACTGGGGCTTTTCAGCAGGGACCACATTGAGACTTGTGCAGCTCTGAAGAGATTCGACCCTTTTTCCTACTTTGGGGCATGTTAGGTAAAGCCGTAATTTATTGCCTAATTTCCAGCCACTGAGTTGCAACACGGTTTTTTGCTTATTTGTAAGCTCCACGACTAATTTGGGAAGAATGGATTTCCTGCGCAAATACAGGTGGTCCTCTAGTTATGATCACAACTGAGACCAGAATCTCTACTGTTAAGCAAGGCAGTTCTTAAGTGAGTCACGTTTAATTTTACGACCTTTTTGCCATGGCTGTTAAGTGAATCACTTGCAGTTGTTAATAACATGATTGTTAAGCAAATCTGGCTTTCCCCACTGACTTTCCTTGTCAGAAGCCGGCTGGGAAGGTCCCAAATGGCAATCACATGACCCCGGGATACATGCAAATTGCCAAGCACCCAAATATTGATCTCATGACTGCGGCGAGACTGTGACAGTTGTTAAGTGCGAGTATCGGTTGTAAGTCACTGTTGTAACTTCGACTGGTCGGTAAATGAATAGCTGTAAATGAACGACTACCTATACTGTATGCTTGGATAGACGCTGTCGATGTGACTTTTGTTATTCCTTGTGTCTCCTACTTCATTGCTGAATAATTGGCTTAAGTTGCAATTTCTGCTTATTTACAAGAAAGTTACTCGGAATGCACCAACTACACATATGCAGTTTGGACATAGAAAGTAAACATCTGGTCCGTAAACCGCTCTGGGAACCTTCCAGGATGCAGACTGGCTTTGTGTTTGGTGCATAAACAGAGGAAACTTCAAGTAGTTTGTTGACTTATTTTAATTAAAGGTAAGCAAACAAAATCTAGGCAGGAAAAACCCAAACAACTGGAGTTTTGTAGCCCAGATAGAGTGGCCCTATCAAAGAGCAGGATAAATATGGTGGGAGGAACTTGATCTTTGCACTTTTTCTTCTTCCATGAAAAAGCATTCACCCCAAGTGCATTTTGATGACCTTCCCACCTGCACTTTCCCACTTCTTTCCTAAACTCAAGAAATGGCTCTGGAGTAGAATCCTCAAAAAAATAAAATAAAAATAAATAAATAAATAAAATAAAATAAAAAAAATGAAGATCCCTTTGAAATTCTGAGTGGATTGTTACGAGCATTCGTACAAAATAACTGTCTTGGTGGCCGAGACCAAGCATCAAATTGCAAAAAGAAGTCAGCTGCCATTATATATTTCTCCTCTTAGACCAAGAGGATTTTGGTCTAGACAACCACAAGAGGATTTAGACCAGACTCTGCTGGGGGGGACATAGTTTTGCTTTGCAACTTACTAGTGAGTAGCTTCCCATTCATTTTTTTAAAAATTAAAAACTGTCAGGGGGGCATCTTAGGGACCCTGGCTCTGTGGGATCTGCCTTTGAAATTGCTGAACACTCTGGTTGGAATGCATGTACCAAGTGACTGAGTAATCATAAAAGACCAAAACACAACTGGCTTTGAAATGAAATATGCACCCAAAGGATGGGTGCTTTTTTTTTTTAGCCCTAAACCAGGGGTCACCAACCTTTCGGACCTCAGGGACCACTAAATTCATAATTTTAAATCCTGAGGACCACTAATATGATCTGCCTAATGACTGGCTGGGTGGGCGTGGCTAGGTGGTCATGTGACTGGGTGGGTGTGGCCAACTCGATGTCACGCACGTTGAGGAGGCCAGGTACCGGCGCCTGGAGGCTCAGCTGGCTGAGATGGTCAGCCAGTTCCAGGCCATGATGCAGTCCCACTGGAACAAGGCCCTCCGGCTCTTCACCACCAGCGGCACTTCCCTCCAGCCTTCACCCAAAGCCCTGCACCAGGAGGCTGAAGGAGACCCCAAGTCAGAATTTCCCCCCCCCGCTCCGACCCACACAAAAAGACCCCGAAGGGGGAGACTCTCTGCAGCAACACAAATATTCATTGCACATATCCGGCCCAGGAGCCGTAGTTTGAGAACCCCTGATTTAGTGCAATATAAAAAATGCAAATAATTTTTCTGCGGACCACCAAAATTTTCTCGCGGACCACCAGTGGGTGACCACTGCCCTAAACTGCTTAGATGGGAGTCTTTCAGACAAAGGTTTTTGCCTTCTGCTCAATAGGTATTTTAAAAGCATCCTCTTTCAAACTGAAAGAACCTCTCATACTTTATGTATATTCATCCTTGGGCTGTCACAGAAGGTTCTTGGGGGGGGGGGTGTGTGGAAATAGCTGATTATTACAAAAGCTTTTTCATGGTATAAAAAAAAGAGCCACCTGGAATTGATCTGCCACGTGTGGTAGGACATCCATTGCTCAAATTAGGCAGTGTCCTACCATTTTTTACAGGTTGGAGAGAAAAGGACCAGAGTGGCAGGACCTTCGTTGTAGGTTCTTGGCCCCAGTGTACAAATACTGATAACTTGCAATACAAAGGAACAAAAGTCATAAAAAAATCTAGCCTGATCCAGCTTTGGGAGGAGTAAGGTGGTTTTCCTTAAAAAGGGAACCCAACCTGTGGTCTTAATCATTCTGAGGTCTACAAATTCTCGTGTCTGGACTGTGGAGGAGACATGCCTTCACCCTGAGCCAGACTCACTCATCCTGCGCTTTGCTTCCTAGGAATTACCCAGCTTGCTACACCGAGTACTTGTTACTCAAGAATTCAACATTGATGCACATCAGGGTTCAGGCTGCCAACCAGAAAGTAACGAGGCTGTCTGGAGCAGCGGGGAAGCTGCGGGGTGGGGGTGGGGTTAGAAACGACAACAACCCAATAAACGTAACAAGCATTTCTAACCCAACTGAGAAGTGACTCATAACTTGGGGAGTGTTTACAAGGTTTGCGCGCACAACGATCACCTTGCATTCCCCTTTGACAGTGACTCATCCCGAGTGAGAACATATTAAGTCTCCGAAGAGAGATAACATTATGCGTGATGAGCTTTTGTGACACATTGCCAATTCTGCACAAATTGAGAAGATGGCACTGGTAGTACGGTAGTAGAGGTTACTAGTGAGAGTATCTTTAATTCCCCCCATTTTAAGTGTTTTAAAATACATTTCTAGCCCTTAACAGATGCAATGAAAAGGCTGAAGCGGTGTAAGAAATACCATTTTAAATTTCCTTTAAAAACAAGGAGTTCTCAAGGTCTTGCTGGGGGGGGGGGTGGCACAGACATTTATGGGAATCTTCAATGCTCCCGACTCTTCCTTGAGGTTAGTAGCAGGGAAGGAAATTACAGAAAATACGTACATATCTTTGTGTAATTAAAATTTATGATTATTCAAATAATAATTTGGATGTTTGTAGTATTTTACATGCATAATCTTGTACCTATGCTAAAATATACAGTGTACACGGGGGTGGGGGGTGGGTGGGATGATAAACATGTCATGCAAATTCCCCAAACTTAAGTTAATTTAACTAGCTAATTAATCCAGGTAGGCTTAGATTTGGATGTCGACTGACCCCAGTTTTGTTTGGGGCTGAACTATTTCCATCCAAGTGAGTTATTTTTAAGTGTTGACATTTAATAATACTTTTCCGTGGCCTTTTAGATCTTGGTCTATTGGAAGGTTTCTGTTCTTAAATTTTAGCTCTCCTTTGCAATTTTGTTCTACCAATTCATGCCTTTTAATTGTTCTAAGCCACTCAGAACTGTATACTCGAAGCAGAATAGAAATAATGCAAAATAAAATAAACTACCCCCATTCATATTGTGGGTAGAACTATTCCCCCCCCCCGAATATTCTTAATGGAAGCAAAGTCCAAAAGAGGCCTTCTAAAAAATGGGGCCTAACGTGCCTATTGGGTCATTTCAGGCTACCCACTTGCAGTCAGACACGGAAGAGATCAATTTGGATAGGGGCCGTGGTGGCACAGCGGTTAGAATGCAGTATTGCAGCCTAACTCTGCCCACTGCCAGGAGTTCAATCCTGACTGGCTCAAGGTTGAATCAGATTTCCATCCTTCCAAGGTCGGTAAAATGAGGACCCAGATTGCTGGGGACAATATGCTGACTCTGTAAACCGCTTAGACAAGGCCGTAAAACACTGTGAAGCGGTATATACCGGTAAGTCTAAGTGCTGTTGCTATTGCTATGTAAGCTCTCCAGCCTATTTGTAGTAGCACTGATTATGATTCCACCATTTTACTTTTAATTCCATCCTGGAGGGGAAGTGAAATATTGAAAAGGCAAAAAGGGAAGAGAAAATGACACCCACCCACTGCAACGGACTAAAAACTTTGGTGTGGAAAGACTGGCTGAAAGGTGTAGGCAGGACAAAGAAGTGAGTCAAAGGATTGGGAAGGAGGGTAGCTAGGTCATTTATCACGGCTGCAATAGATCATCATTATCCAGAACAAGCATTTTTCCACCTCAAAGGAAGCCGCCTCAGCAAAGGACCTGCTCTACAGTCGACATGGAAATGACAGCTGTTGTGTATCTGCTGCTTTCGAAGGACAGGAGTTTCTTCTACCTCCTGTGCGTTTTAGACAGAGAAACATTTAATAACTAAGCAAAGAGCCTGGCTTTCATACAGGAAAGGGGGTGAGCAAAGTAGTTTCTCCTGCAACTGAAGCTAGTGAAGGGATGAATCACGAAAGATCAAAGTATCCTAACAGAAGGCGTTTCACCCATCTGCACCTCAGCTTCTGTGCAAATTGCACTGGCCCACTGCATGGTGGCACAGTGGTTAGAATGCAGCATTGCAGGCTAATTCTGCCAACTGCCAGCAGTTCGATCCTGACTGGCTCAAGTTTGACTCAGCCTTCCATCCTTCCGAAGTTGGTAAAATGAGAACCCAGATTGTTGGGGGCAATATGCTGACTCTGTAAACAGCTTAGAGGGCTGTAAAAGCACTGTGAAGCGGCATATAAGTGCTAAGTACTATTGCTGTTTTTTCCATATGGCATTATGAGGGGAGCAGGCTGGCAACTTCTCGCTGCAATAATTCCTCACCCAAATTCCCCAAAGGATTTTAGAACTGGCAAAGATCTGGAGTAAGAGGGGATGGCACTTGCCCTGTAACATATACCAGTTATTGGAGGTACAAGATGTGGATCTGAAGGTGAGCTTTGGGGGAGATAAAAGAGGATGACAAGAAATACCAGAATGAACCAAGTCCCAAAGGGGTCTTACTCATGCTCTCAAACCAAGGGAAGCTGGATCCCCCCAATTCACTTATTTTAACGAAACCTTCCAAGTTTATTATAAACAAAATAAAGTGACAAATGAAACTATCTTAAAAAGAGCCTCGCCCCATCCTTAACTCTTGGTCCTGCTGTGTACTTCTGACCTTTATGTGGTCATCAGGAAGGCCAGTTGGATGTATTCCTTCTAGGGGCAAAATTAAGAAGCAAACATGTGAACCAAGAAAACCCTTATGCAACAGTGAAAATATTTCACCAGAAAGGATTATCCACCCCTATTTATGAAAGGTCAACTCCAGTGCAGCCTGAAGCATCCAGTCCTACACTTTCTCCAGTCTTCTTGCTGCAGATATGAATGCCTACAAGGATTTAGGAAACTCCCAGTCATGTTCTTGCCATTTCTTGTTCCCTGGTCCGACGGAAGACAGCTGGGAAGACTTTGCCTCCATTCCTCTCAACCTTCTTTCCTTCTTCAGTTGAGGTTCCTAGGAGGTTTACAATGGGGTCAGCGGCCTGTTTAAAGAAACAACGGTATGAGTTTACTGGATGGTCACAACATCCAGATCAGCAAATACGTCCAATGAGGACACGTCACATCACATAGCTCCTCCAACAGTCTTTGCCCAACTGGGGATCCCAAGATGGAAACGCAATCGGTCCAATCACCTGCAACTTCTGCAAAGTGCAAATACCAAAGCTGAGCATTCGGAGAGTTTTGTCCCTCCCTCCCTCCATTATTATTATTATTATGGTCCATCGCACAATCATCCACATGTTTAGACTGGATTTGGCATTTTTACCCACCAATCGAGGTGTTCCCAAGGATCTGGAATACAGAGTTGTTGTTAGATAGTGTTAAAGGTATAATCACAGTATCTATGCCCTTGTCACCTCACGGTTAGATTATTGCAACACGCTCTACATGGGGCTACTCTTGAAGAGTGTCCGGAGACTACAACTGGTCCAGCATGCAGCTGCGCGAGCAGTCGTTGGTGTGCCAAGGTACAGCCACACGAGTTCC
>QLTV01003097.1:794575-812257 GCA_003457575.1 Thermophis baileyi
GCCGGACTACCCCCGCCCTGCTGACCTTCCGGAAAGCGGTGAAGACCTGGCTGTTCCGGCAGGCTTGGGGCTGTTGATCTCGCCTCTGTAATTGGCGAGGTCCGGCCATGAAACGGTATGTATGAGTTTTTAACTGTTTTTATTATGTTTTCTTTTAATGGTTTTTTTATATTGTTGTGAGCCGCCCAGAGTCCCTTGGGAGTTGGGCGGCATACAAATTTAATAATAAATAATAATAATAATAATAATAATAATAATAATCTAAACTGTTCCAAATAAGACTGCTTTTTCAATTGACTAATGATGATTTTGTCAATGCTGATGGTGTTCAAGTGTTGCTCCAGTTGCTTTGGGATTGCACTCAAGGTGCCTATTACTATTGGTACTATCTTCGCTGCCTTTTGCCATAATTGGTCTAATTCTATTTCCAGGTATTGCCAAATGGACTAAAAGTTAGCAAGCTGCTTTTGTGAATAAATCTGTTTATTAACTTTTACTTGCAGCTCTGAATCTAGGTTTTCAATCCTAGGTACTCTTACTAGGGAGTCAACTTTGTGATCTTAATGCCAAGGTTGTAGAACAGGGGTGTCAAAGGGGCAGCCCGCAGGCCGGACGCGTCGCGCGTAGGCCACACCCACCCCAGCTCCAGGAATGGGGAAAACGTCACGAAACATCACGTGACGGCAACGTGATGCGCCGAGTTTGACACTCGTGTTGTAGAACCACCTTTCCCAACCTGGTAGGATCTACAATTCCCACACCCAGACATCATGGGAGCTGAAGTCATGGTTATTCTAATTTGTATTCCTCAGTGACCCCAATAGTCTTTCCCCCCCCTCAACTCTAGGATGTAAGGGATGCATAATGCATCTAAACAGCAGGATTTGCCCCAAATGAATCTATTCTATTTGCCCCAAATGAATCTATTTTGGCATACGCACCTCCTCCTTCACTGAAATCCCTTGCTTTCATTCCGAGTTACTAAACGTAGCCATTTAAAATGGCTGTTACGCAATTGGATTATCAGTGAACTCCCAATATGTCATATAAATAAAGATGGTGTGGGTGGAGAGGAATAGAAATCTCTTTTAGGGAAGTGTGGAAGTAGTTCCTGTGGTTTTCAAGCAGTTGCAACCCTATCTTCTTTCTTTCATTTATATACTGTAGATAGATATAGATGATAGATAGATAGATGATAGATAGATGATAGGCAGGCAGGCAGACAAAATTTATATGGCTATCCATCTCACAAATGTAATCCTGGGGGATATAGAACAATTGAAAAAACAATAAAAATATAAAAACAGTCATTATTTCTTTAAAAAGTTTTTTTTAAATCATAAGGCACAAGAGAGAATAGATATTAACTACGGTAACGGAACCACCTCAAGCTCTCACTAAGTCTTCTAAGCTTGTTGGACAGAAAAGTTCTTAATACAGATAGTCTTTGACTTACATCCATTCATTTAGTGACCAAAGCTACAACGGCATTGAAAAAAGTGACTTATGGCCAGTTTTCACACTTATAACTGTTGCAGCATCCCTCTAGTCCCAGGATCAAAATTTGGGGGGCTTGGCAACTGGCTTGCATTTATGACAGTTGCACTGTCCCAGGGTTATGGGATCACCGTCTGTAACCTTCCCAGTGGCTTTTTTTACGAGCAACGTCAATGGAGGAAGCCAGATTCACTTAACAACTGCATGATTCACTTAACAACTGCAGTGATTCGCTTAACAGCTGTGACCCCCCCCCCAAAAAAAAGTCACAAAAGGAGGCACAAATCACTTGCTTAGCAACGGAAATTTTGGGCTCAATTGTGATCCTGAAGTTGAAGACTATCTATAATTGCTTTTATTCTTTTTATATTGCTCCATGGGTTTGATATTTTGGTCGCTGTTTTAAAATGCACTTCGCCTGATTGCAGCTGGCCCAGAGAAAAGTCCCATGAGCTGCAACCGGAATCAGGAACTTTAATGCAACGTGCAAGGAGTGACATACTTGTTAGTCCCCATCCCCCCCTGACACAAAGACCCATGCACAATCATGGTTGAAATTGCAAAATCTGTTACGACAGAAACTGCCCAGTCACACACACACACACACACACACACACACACACACACACACACTTTCTTACCAATTCTTTTAATGGCACTTCCTCGAAAAGGGGGTGTTCTCGAAAATGCTTCACCATCCATGTGTGCACCTCTTCCACATCTGTGATGGTATATACTAGGCCCTGGGCGAATGAAGGCTATGTTATATAAACAGGGGGCGAAACAGACCCTCATGAATCAAATACCAGACTGCTAACCAAGGGAAAAAGTAGTTTAAAAGACACTCGCATCTGCAAATTTCAGGTTCACTAGAAAAATCTTAAGAGCAAAAACTACCCTGTGCAATAGAAAGACCAATGTCAGACCCGTGAGTAATTCCCGGCTACCTCTGACTCCCTCCCCACCTGAGGCAAAATGTTTGCAATCTTGGGGTTGCTGGGAGGGTACCGCGGCCACCATTAGTTCCGTCATCCCCATAGGAAGCGCGCTTCGGTTGGGCTTTTCCCAACCTCTTCCTCCGGAGCGCTAACTTTGGGGAAGTCATGGAAAAGCCGAAGGGAGAATATGATTCATCCCAACTGGGTGAGGCCGGATGCCGTTCATCCCAAAGACAAGATTTCGTTGGTTTCAACTCCAAAAAAGGATGGCACACAAGCACTTTCTACTTTTTTCTCTGGCAGGTGAAAGTGGAGTCAGCCAGAATGCCCTGCAGGAAGCAGCTAGAAATCAGGACTTCCAAGGTTTCCTGCTAGCACCAGCTCCCTATGAGATGTAGGGGAAAGTTGTTCCTTTTCCTCCGGCAAGCAACTGGCACTCTTCCCTACTCTCAGAGATCAGAAATTCCCAAATGTAAGCAGGGCCTTTAGGATTTAGGATATGCTGACACAACAGCACATGTTGACAGATTTCAATAAAGAAATTAATTGCACTTGTGATTTAAAGGCAAAGTCCCCTCTGGAGGCCACCAATTAAAATCTGCCCTCATGAATTAATTGATCCTCGAAGGGAAGACGCATCTTCCATTCATACCCTCTCTTAGAGCAGGAGTCTCCAACCTTGGCCACTTTAAGACTTGTGGACTTCAACTCCCACAATTCCTGTCAGCAAAGCTGGCTGAGGAACTCTGGGAATTGAAGTCCACAAGTCTTAAAGTGGCCAAGGTTGGAGACCCCTGTCTTAGAGCACAAAGGAGAGATAAGACTGTCTAGACCAGAGGTGGGGAATGATGGCCCCTTTATGACTTGTGGACTTCAACTCCCAGCATGGCTGTCTCAGGAATTCTGGGAGTTGGTCCACAAGTCATAAAGAGGCCATCATTCCCCACCCCTGGTCTAGACTAATGTTGGATATATACTACCGTATTCTGCTTTGGCCCGATGCCTTAACCACTACACCAAACTGGCTCTCGCTTCACTTATCTAGTGAAGCCAAAAATGTTGTGTGGATGGGCAGATACTGTATATGGTAAAAATTAAGGAAAAGGGCTATCTCCAAATACTGCAAACACTTAGGAATGGTCAATACAAATGTACGGTCATATTCCTCCTACCTTTTTCCAGTCACCCGATTTAACAAGAAAATCTCAATAGGGACTTTTGTTAGATAATTGAGAATCCAGGATTTTTACTGGCTTAATGACAAGTCATCCTGTGATCTATCATTTGCTCATCTTTTGTTTAACTCTGCCTGGGAGTTGGCTGACTCTCCAGGGACTTAGCTGGAATTCCTTCCCTCGATTTGTCAAGAGTTGTTGGAAGCCTGTCCAAGAATCTTCTAGGACTCCACTTATGACCATCTGGATATACAATAGCTATTTTGGGCAATGCAATTTTTCTGTCTGGACGATTTAAGGTGGTAAGCTTAACCAACCTATTTTGTCACATCGCCTCGAACAAAGTTTTAAAAAGAACCCAAAAGTCTAGTCCTTCTATTCCATTGATTTTTACAGCCTCACTAGCATGTGTACTCCAATTCTCCCAAATGATGAAAATGAATGAATGAATTAGAAGTGCAGTGGAATCTGAAAAATATACCCCACTTCTTTGTCAGTAACAAAATACTGTTTGGATCCTCTATAACTCTGATGGCGAACCTATGGCACGCGTGCCGGAAGTAGCACGCAGAGCCATCTCTCCGGGCACGCGAGCCGTCGCCCGTTGCTCTTCCGGGTTCCAGCCAGCTGGTCTTCATGCACACGGAGCGCTGGAAACCGGAAGAGCAGCCGCCCGGTGCGCATGCACATGCTGGGCAGCTGCTCTTCCGGTTTTCGGCACGCGCATGCGCACCGGCCAGCTGGTCTTCCGGTTTCTGGCACACATGCACATGCAAAGACCAGCTGGCACACCGGAAACCAGAAGATCATCTTCCTGGTGCGCACATGCACCGAAAAGGTTCGCCAACACTGCTCTATAACTAAAGAAAAATGTATGCTTTCTTTGAGGCATGGTTTCTCCACACTACCCTATGTGTCAAAATTGGCCACTTGATCTAGATTGATTTATTGGCTATACTATGCCCAAATCCATGATGATATGCAATCATATGCAAAATTAACTTCAGAGTCAATCCCTTCCATTCTAGCTAGCTAGCACTACTTCCCAGTATCTTGAACAGATGCAATTGCTCAAAAATAATTAGTATTTCACTAAAAGGACCCATTGTCCACAGCAGTTTTTATGGCAACTTGCTAGCACAATGATACATGTCTATTTGGCATTCAGAAAGACTCCAATTGTTGGCACATAAATATCTCAGAGATCAATATTGGGAATATCTTGTGCCCCAAACTGTGAAGAATGACTTCAACTTTTCAACTTAAAAGTAGCTTGCACTGTTGCTGGAGTAGGCAAAGCAGTAATCTGAAGGTATCTGCCTGCTGATGAGTCTCGCTATCATAAAATTGTTTGAACTACTATGGTAGGAAAGAAGCTCTCCCATAAGGAATCTTTCTAATATTGCACTTATGTTTTCTTTTATGCCAAAATCAAAAGAGCACCTGAAATATAGGCAAGCAGGGGAAGAACTAAATTAAAATCTTTGCTGAGTAATTTTATTGGATTATAAACATAGGCTGCTTTGGGGAGGTCTAAGCTAACCCTGTTCTGACCTAGGCTTTCCCAAAAGCACAAAGCCGACTCCACATCCCGATAAAACCCCTTTTATTTCGTTTACAGTGAATTCCTTTCCAGCAAAGTCCCGGCCAACAGTTTTTCAAGTTATTTCCCAATTACAGACCTTTATCAGGCTTGGAGAGCTGCCAAGCCGATATCTGTCAGACTCCACACTATAACAGACAATACTTGGCAAGAATGGAGGAACAGATCTTCACCCAAATGAACTAATTGTCTCCTGCAAACACCCCTCCCCTTTCCCTCCTCTTTTATTCCCTATGGGAGGAGCCATTCATCGTCCACCTGTGGCCTTACTCCCAAGTCGACCCTTGTTCCTTAGCTGTTCCCTTCATCTGGCAACTCTGCGCATGCGCACACTGGGAACAGGCTCCAGCTGTTCGTCTGCCTCGCTGATGTCTGACTCTGGAGGCAGCTGATAACTGTCATATGGCCTTGGCCCTCTCTCTGCCTCAGACGCAGAGCCCTTGTCAGAGCCTTCCCCAGATTCCAGGACTGGACCATGTTCCTTCCCAACCTCCTCACTGTCCCAATCTGCTGCCAGCTCTGCTGGCGGGCCACAACAAACCCAGAATATCCCCTGCTCACCTGTTCGCGCAAGATATAGGCATATTCTGCCAGCAAAGTGGAGCTGATAATCCGCCACTTGTGTTTTGTCTTCTTGAAATGAGGATCAGGGAAGAGGAAGAACATTTTGAGGAGCTAGAGAGGTAAGAAAAGATAAAAGGCATGGAGGAGGTTTGCCTTTCAGCAACCCAGCTCTCCCTACTCAGCATTCAGACAACATTCAGTCGCTAAAAAGCATGACAGGCAGTCCTCGACTTATGATCACAATTGAGCCCAGGATTTGCTTTGCTAAGTGAGAAATTTGTTAAGTGAGTTTTGCCCCATTTTACAACCTTTCTTGCCACATTGGTTAAGTGAATCACTGCAGTTGTTAAATTAGGAACACGGTGGTTAAGTGAACCCATGGACTTTGCTTGTCAGAAGGTCCCAAAAGGGGATCACCATATGACCCCGGGACATTGCAACCGTCATATAAATATCAACCGGTTGTCGATAACCCAGATGTAAATCACGTGAGCATGGGGAGGCTGCGATGATCATAAGTGTGAAAAATGGTCATAAGTCACTTTTTTTCCATTATAACTTCGAACAGTTGCTAAATGAACTGTTCTAAGTCAAGGACTACCTATAATCATCTCTCCCTTTTGAATGAAGGCTGCCCCTCAGCAGCAGGACATATGGATCGTACGTACAGTAGCTTCCCCTAGAGCAGGGGTGTCAAACTTATGGCCCGCGGGCCAGATGCGTCACGCGCCAGCCACGCCCACGCCCGGTTTTAAGGGGGGGGGGGAAAGTCCCGATACGTCATGTGATGACAACGTGACGCCGCGAGTTTGACACCCCTGCTCTAGAGTCAATCTTAGCTTTTTAGATTGAAACACTCTTCAGGCAACAGAGGTATCCTAAGCATCTACTTGATGCTTTGGGAAGTCATTGCAGGATGTACATAAGATGTCCTTTTAAAAAAAATATAATAATTCCCTCTCATGAGCCATCCCAAAGATCCCTGAAATCAAAACTCTCCCAAAGCCAAACAGGGTGAGAGAAGACTCTCTTCCGTGCAAGCACGGAAGCGACTTTCAGGGCTCTGCTTCCTGCAGGATCCCCAGCGATGCTTTTCGGGGACTCACCTGTCCCTTGCAGAAGAAGTTGGGCAGGTGCTTCATAGCATTGCTGCGAACGCAGGAAATATTCTGGAACTGCCCAGGGTGAGAAGCTCTGAGTGCCTGGATTCGGTCACAAACATAATCGGAGACTTTCACACGGAGCTCCAGGCCCAGCATGAGTGTATTTGGGAACAGGGGGGACAGGGCCACTACAAAAGAAAACAGCAATCAGCAATTTTATGCCCATTTCCATATTCCAACCTGCACGAAGCCCTCGATAGGTTAAGTGAAGTCTCCAAATGTTCTGCCTCCACCTGGATATTTCTTTCCTTCTTTTAATTTCAAGAGCAGGGAGTTGACGTGTGGCAAAGCACCAACCTCTCGCCTCTCTTTTAAGTTGGGGTGGCAAAAAGCACCCTGGGACAAGGATGGGAAACAACCGTCCCACTTTGCCTGCTGATGAAGAGGTGTCTAAATGAATGGCAGGTCCATCCTGGCAGAAGTTTTCCTATTCAGGAAAATCCTACAGTAACCCTTCTTTGAGAGGAGGGAGCACCTGTGACCCACTTTACAAATTCATTCCTAACCAACCCAGAAAGGCTGCCTGTCGCACCTACAGGAAGACAAAATTATAGAGGTGGTAAAGGTAATTGCAAAGAGGTGCCCTCGATATTTAGGTTAGATGTATTTTGGACACCTTTATGTGATTCCTCCCCCCCCCCTTCCTTTCCTACCATGTTGGTGTCATTGCTTTTTGTAAAGTCGCAATCTTGTCTCATGCTTATTTAATCTGCCGAAATAAGTGGAACATTTTTTGATTAAACGTGGTCAGGAGCAGCTTGTCACCTACTTATATCATAACCCTGTTAGGGCCTTCATATTTAAGAAATGGGCTTCTTTGCTTGAACTGCTCACATGATCAAACTTAAGTGAAGCTACTTGAAGTGACATTATAGGAGGTAACTACAGGTAGTCCTCAACTTATGACTGCTCTCTTAGTGGCCGTTCGAAGTTAGGTACTTATGATCCAGTTCCTAAATTGTGACAGCTGTCCCTCTCTCCCGCATTTTGGATGCTTAGCAATGGCCCACATTTATGGCTGTTTGCAGTGTCCCAGAGTCACATGTATTACGATGTTTTTACCAAAAACTGGCATTTACTTCCACGTTTTTGCAAAAATGCCTAATGGTAAAACAATTGGTGCATTTAGCAACTGAGGCAGTCACTTTGCATTTCGTTTAATGACCAAAGCAAATAAGGTCAAAATTTGGATCAGTCATGTGATAACCTGCTTTATGACCATCACAACTTACAACTGTAATGGGTAGGCTCCATAACCGTCACAACTTGAGAACTACCTGTATACAAATACCGTAGTTCTCTTGTTGAAATCAGGAGGAAACATCCACTTAACGTGAACTGGATTGCCACCAGCTTTGATTGCAGTCTCAATTTTTCCATCCATTTTTTTTGTTCTATTCCAAGCAAACCAATGTAGCAGGTTCTACCAATCTGGTGGCCTCCAGATGTAAAAGAATTACAATTTCCAAAATTCTTAATCTACTAACTTGAATGTCGCCCTAGCTGGCATTTCGGGGGAGCGGTGGCGTCCACACCTAAAAGGCAACAGCTTGGGAAAGCTGATTTAAATTGGGTGGGATAAAATATTTCTTTCTGTATTTAAAACTCCACATTTGTATCGTAAAAGCCAAGGCTAAATTTGCTTAGGATTTCCAAGCAATCTTTTATTCAGAGAACTAATCTGATCTACACCTGCCTTCTTTCAGCAAAGTGGCTGCTGCCATAACTCCTTCAGATTGTGTCCCAGGATTATGATACTGTGGACTTCAACACCAGATTCAACTGCCTGAGCTGCCTCTTGCTGTTCTTTCAAAGCAATTTTTGAATGCTTCTGACAACAGAGATGCTCCCTGAAGTGCATGACAAGCCTCGACAATCTCTTAAACGTGGTCATGGTGGCAATAGGTGAAAGCTTCAGGATCCTGCTGGTCCTTTCCTCAAGCAGCAGAGGGAAGCGGAAATATTTTTTAACCACCTGTCAAGTTTTATACCCATTGTGGACCCCAGGCCATTTTGCAGAATTGGTAACCTATATAATCCCGAGTTTATAACATGTATATATTTTGTATTCTTGAGCTCTGATCACAGCATATAACAGCCCTGCCACTCTCTATCGTTCAATTTACTCTAAAAACCTTTAAAACCAGGGCAAGAGACAAGCCTCGTTTTTCCTGCAATTCCCACTGTCAACCAGCATGTTATAAAGCTGCAAAACAAGCATGCGGACTTGGGAGTCTCTTAATAGTTAACAGCTTACATATTATGAATATGATGCTATATCCTCTTGCTTAAGGGCAAAATGGTAGAGCAAGGTCCACCTCAAACTAGCATTGTTTGCAAGATGCATATAATTGGTGGGCTGCACAGACCATGCTAGCCTGACAAACACACCTCTCGCCCCTATCACCTCCAAACATGTCTATCATCCATGCTGGCTGGGGAGTTGTGGGGGGGAAGAGGAGATAGCAAGGTCAACAAAAGGTGAACATGAGATGCATACCTGGAACTGAATACAAACACCTATCCATAGGATATGTAAGTAACAGGCCAGATGTGCTTCTTTGACTCTACCCATATTTATATTTATAGTCACCTATTGACACCAAACTGCAATGAATAGAGTTGGCTTCCATGGAACCTTAGTTGTCCCAAAGGGTAGGAGCTTTGATAGACTTACAGGTAGCCCTTGACAGACGACCACAACTGAGCCCAAAATTTCTGTTGCTGAGTGAGACAACTGTTGAGTGAGTTTTGCGCCATTTTACGACCTTCCTAGCCAGAGTTGTTAAGTGAGTCACTGCAATTGTTAAGTTGGTCACATGACTGTAAGCTGAATCTGGCTTCCCCATTGACTTTGCTTGTCAGAAGCCCGCAAGAGCTGATCACCTGACCCCGGGGACACTGCAACCGTCATAAATACAAGCCAGTTGCCAAGCATCCAAATTTTGATTGCATGACCATGGGGATGCTGCAACGCTCATATATGTGAAAAACTGTCATAAGTTATTTTTTTTCAGTGACATTGTAACTTTGAACGGTCACTAAACGAAAGGTTGTTAAGTCAAGGACTACCTGGGCGAGGCATGCCAATAAGACCAGAACCCCACATTTTCATGTGCTATAACCATTACGGAATTCACTGAGTCGTATCTTCAATGTGGAACATGCTGCAAGGAGTTAAATTCTGACCGATGGTATTTCAGATAGAAACAATTTAAGTCTCAGAAGCCTTGCAGAGTCTCCAGACTTTATTTCCTATGAATTCACACTTGCCTGGATTTGAAAAAGTAGCTTCATAGAATCGATTCATGCAGGAACAATTGACCACGTGAAAAACTGAGCACAAACTAACTATATTTATGTGATACCTAGCACAGCAAGGTCATTTTAATCAGATTGTACACATGGTGGCCACAATCACCACCTAAAAATCACCTCAGTGGAAATCAGACCAAAGGCCTAGATGGCAAAAAAAGATATACCCTACTCCAGTGATGGCGAACCTATGGCATGCGTGCCACAGGTGGCATGCGGAGCCATATCGGAGGACACGCGAGGCGTTGCCCTATGTCTGCTCCAGCGCGCGCCAGCTGATTTTCGGCCTTGGGGAAGGCCGTTTTCGCCCTCCGGAGGCTTCAGGAGGCTTCCCTGAAGCCTCCGGAGTGCGAAAAACGGCCCAACGGGCAAACCGGAAGTCCGTTTTTCCAAACTTCCGGTTTGCCCGTTTTTCGCTGTCCCAGGCTTCAGTGAGGCTTGTGCACATGCGTGGGGGGCAGCGTGGGGGGGGGGTGTTGTGCACATGCGCAGGGGCAGCGCAGGGATTGTGCGCATGCGTGGGGAGAGGGAATGGGTGTGGGCACGTGCGCACGCACTAGCGTGCGCACACACACCCTTTTGGCACGCGAACCAAAAAAGGTTCACCATCACTGCCCTACTCCCTTCTTGACTTATATCACAAAACCTTCACAGATCTTGTCCCAAAAGGAAAAAAAAACATCTAGAAAGGGTTTCTGATGGTATGAATATTCACATATCACTAAAATTTGGAAATAAGCTTAGTCTTCTTATGAATCAACGGAAGGAAAAAAAATTACCAAGCAATCCTCCGTAACCGCAACCAATATCAGCAAATTCCACTTGATATCTAGGTTTGGTTCTTTCCTCCATGTCCTTTGGATCATCGTGCCAATTATCATTGGTTAAAGGAGCAAAAAACTCTGGATAGAGTGCAGACCAGTCCATTTCCTCAGGCCTGGCAGGACTAATGGGGAAAAAAAACCAGAGGTTTATGAAACAAACACTGCAGAAGGGAAACTATTAAGGCTATGCACACTTCAAAAACAATGCGGAAGATCTATTTCAGACTAGACATAAATGCAGGGCTTGTCTAGTATTCCATACAGCTGTTTGGGCTTGAAAAAAAGAGACCACTGCTTTAAAGGTTGCGTTAATTTGAATAAATGGATTCCTTAAAGCATCATTTCCCCCCCCCCCACCCACTTTTTGCAGAAGCTGAAAAAAGCCTGGCTGCATTCATGAGCAGCAGAACTCCTCTTGTGTGAGTTGAAGGCCTTCTTTTGAGTTATTTTCAAAGAATACTCAGTCCTAGAAACTACATAAAGATTTGCTCTTAGAAGCAGGAGGCTGAAGACACAAGCCTGATAATCAGCCTGATGATGACGAATGAGACTTCGTCGAAATGTCGCAACGACATCTCCAACTTCACGCAGGAGAAAACCCGAATAACCACAGACCTACATACATAAAGATCAGTTTCTACATTCTCTCTTGAGAATTCTGAAAACTAGAATCCTAACATCTTTACACGGGGCAAAATTTAGAAAAAATATCTTTGAGCCTATATTCTAGAATATAATTTAATGTGGAGTTTTTTCTAGTGCTTTTCGAGCTTGTTTGTTTGCACCTGACTAGGTAACATTGCTAATGAATGCAGGTTTGCTCCCTGTTTACATATAGCAGCTTGCCCTGCCAAGTATTGGTGGGGATGTGGTTTTTCCCCTGGTAGTTCCTTGGTTAGGGTATTGTTCTCTGCCTGCTTGCTGTTAAACAATGTTTATCTGGGTGTAGGCTGCTGGAGAGGATTTTTGTTTGTTTGTTTCCTTTTTAGTTTTTATTGTCTTTTGAATGGTGCATAAATGTGGTTTGTCTCTATGTGTCTATTGATGGCTGATTTGTCTGAATGACAAGTTTCCAGGCATTCCCTAGCATTTTTGGATTTAGCTTGGTGTAGAATGCTGAGTTTTCCAGTTAAAGCTATGGTTGAATCTGTCCATGTGTTGCAAGATTAAGGAGTTCTCATTCTGTCTTCTAACTAATAGTTGGTGTTCATAAATGCACTCTGCTAGTTTTTTGCCTGTTTGTTCTACGTAGTGGCTGTTACAGTCCTTACACTGTATGTTGAAGATGACTCTTGTTTTTTCTTGGGCTACCATGTTTTTTTTCCCCGTTTACTTAAGATGTTTTGGAGGCATTTAGTTGGTTAGTGGGCTGTGGTGATGCCGTGTGATTATAACAGTCTGTTGCTTATTTCCGAGATGCTTCTGAGATGACTATTTTAAAACACAGGAATATTCAAATGACTTATACTTCTACTGACATTCCAAGGACATGTGTTATAGTCAAATGAAGTACTAATCTGGAAGCAAAAGATTTCCCAAATACAATAATTTAGGGACTTTCATGTTAAGACTAACCACGATAAATTCCAATGATGTCAATAGATTCTTAGGATTGCAATCAACCCACTAATTCAATAAATTCTCACTTTGGGAATAAAATTATCTGAGCTGTCTTCTAAAGATAGATTAAGCTAGATAGTTTATCTACCTTATTTCCTAAAGTTTTTATATACTAACATTTATTTCACATAATTATATACTGCACTATATTATTAGTTTCTATAATATGAGTAATTTAAGTGATATGATTTTGTAATAGTAATTCTAAGTGTTATTTTTCATAATTTATAAGCTAAACTGCACATATTGAGATGGCTGCAAAGTGCCATCTTTGAATGTTATTTTATATTGGTCAACGATCAAAACAAAAATTGACTGGCTGCTACATCACACCATTTTTGTTTCATAGGATTACTTCTAAGCAATTATGCAGAGGACTGCAGTGTTAATGATACTTTGAAATCAAGTCCGAAGGACATTACAGTATTTCTAAACAAAATTCAACTCAAGCAATAATGGCTGAATTAAACGAAATTTACTCCTAACACTGAATAAACACATGCTGCCATCCTCCCATAAAAAGGGATATGCCAATCTTTTCTGACCTGGGCACTCTCCAGATAGGTTGGTATTGCAGCTCCCAGAATTCTTAGCAATGGCCACGCAGGTTTTTTTGAGCTGGTTTGCAACTAAGAATGTGCAAGAAACTGGGCTATGCAAACACTCTGCCATCTCTCAATATGGGCTTGATGCCGGTTGCACGTCCAACCGGCCTTCAGACAGCCTTTCTTCTGTACATTAAACTCAAGAATAGTCTAATCTGGTTTACAGAATATTATAAGATACACGTCGAGTGTAAATCCTGGTAAAACACTACATTACTGCAAGTGGCTACAGAAATTGGAGGTTTCCCTATCTCCCTGTTGCCATCTGAACTTCTGTAGCAATGATTATAGTGTGCTGGTGAGAAATATGTTGTCTTGCTATTTTTTAGAACGATCGTCCTTTAAAATCAATAACCTGGGTGAAAAAAGATAGTTTCATGTCCCCCCCCCCCTTAGGTAAAGAGATAAAGCCTGACTCCCGATAGATTTTTTTTTTTTCCAGAATCCAACTCGATTTACATTCGAGTGCTGGTGACTTTGTCAACAGCAAGAATCTCACGCTTGCTAGATGTTCTGAACCACAGCTCAATACGACCCGCAGCAAAGGGCTGCATCAACATTTGAGCATTCAGAACAGCCAAACGAAGGGGAAAAACAAAAAAACCACAGGGACTCGTGAGCAAATGCATTTCCACGAAATAAAAGCACTCGCTGGAAATTGGACGCTCTTCCTTTTCGGAGGGACGGGCGTTTGTGAACTCGCAGGAAAACTATTTGAAGCACACACACAGAAAATGGGGAGATGAGAAGTTAAGGAACCGCTTAAGGGCAAACCCTGTCTACACTCACTAGAATAAGGTGTGATCCGCCAGCGGGTTTGAATGAGCGCGCTGCCGGTAGAAACGCTTCTGGGGCACCGCCGTTGTCTCCTCCATGGCCAACCAGAGTCGGAGACCCGGAAATGCCGAAACACGTGGATTCGCCTGCAAGTAGAAGTCGCAGATAACTGACGTCACGGCGGAGCGCAAGCGCGGGAGGAAATTTGCCCCGCCTTTCTTTTAAAATGCTGGTTGTATGCCATTGCCTATCATACTTGATGGGTGCCCTTCGATGGACAGGGAACTTCTGGCAAAATTTGAAAAAAACAACAACCCAACACATTCGAATAAAAGACATTTTTTAACGTCCACCTCCTTGCCTTTCCACCTTCCTATTCTGTATCTAGTAGTTGCAGGTTATGAAGTTAGCAAACGTTTATCTAAAGGTGTATTTGGAGCCAACTTTTAAAAAAAAAAACATTACAGGTAGTCCTTGACTTACAACAGTTCATTTAGTGACCGTTCAAAGTTACAACATCACTGAAAAAAGTAACTTATGACCATTTTTCACACTTACGACCGCTGCACCTGATCAAAATTTAGACTGTTGGCAACTGTCTCACATTTATGACAGTTGCAGTGTCCCGGGATCATGTGATAACCTTTTGTGACCTTTGACAAGCACAGTCGATGGATAAACCAGATTCACTAAACAACCGTGTTACTAACTTAACAACTGCAGTGATTCACTTATGAATGTGGCAAGAAAGGTTGTAAAATGGGGCAAAACTCACTTAACAAATGACTCGCTTAGCAACATAAATTTTGGGCTCAATTGTGCCGAGGACTACCTGTACTGTGTCACAACTCAACCCGCTTCTCAAGTAGTAGCAATTTTTTTTAGTGTTCAGAACTGGCCACAAACATTATCTTGTTAAATGTTTATGAACTAGGTTTTAAATTTATTATAACTGGTCACACAGTCAACAGGATGGTTAGAATGGATTTGGCATTTTTGTCCACCTATCTAGTGTACTGTACTTCCCAACCACCTGGGATAGGCAGATATTGTTTGATGGTGTTAAAGGTAGCATTTTCATGGTTGCGCAGTCAGCTACATGTCTAGATTTTGTAGGAAGTTAGCACCCATCCATCTCCTAGAAGAATGAAATATTCTAGGAAATATTAAAAAGGCAGAATATTATATTTTCCCTAAAGGAGAAACATGTTTCTAAAGACATAAACTCAGAGCCTCAGCTCCCTGTCCCCCAGCAGATATTTTGATGCCAACCTATCTACAAGACAAAAGGCTGGGCCAGCTTATCTACAAAACAAAAGACCTTCACCCTCAGGACATAATAGGATATGTATCCACCCATCTCACCACATGGCACCTGGGAAGATTGCCTCACCCAGCAAGGTTTAACCAAGCCTGGGACTCAAGACAGCCTACAAAGTTACCCCTGCATAGCCCCCTGGGAGTGTCTGACAACATGCCCTTGCCACAGGAATAGGAAGTTCAAATTTAAAGCCCAAGAGAGGGTCTCTCTCTCTCTCTCTCTCTCTCTCTCTCTCTCTCTCTCTCTCTCCCCATGTGCTCATTTGCCCAGGACCCCCCAAAAAATCCCATGTGGTCCTGTCCACCATTAAACCATCTTTCCAAACAGCCTCCATGTTTCCAGTGTCTTTCTCCCCACTTGGAACTGAACCCAGATGGACATTTCTTCCAACAATTTGGCATCCCAGATGGGACTCCAAGCTAACCTGGCCAATGGACCTGGCCCAGGTAAGCCTCCCTTGCCGGCAGCAGACCCATTGAGTCTGTGGGTGAGTTTTCCTGGACCTTGGCCGTTTGGAACAAAGGTTTTAAAGGGGTTTTGAGTGTTGAGCTCAAAGGCTGCTTGGAAAGAAGGTGAGTACCTCTAAATTTTAACTTCAAAGCCCAGAAAAGCGTGGGAAATGTGTGTATTCCTGTGTGTGTGAGTGAGAGGGCCCTTCTCCCAATCACAGCTGGATCTTGCTCCCTCTGTGCATTTCCTAACCGCAGAAAGACCAACAGAGTCTGGAGAGCATGGGGGATCTCCCCACTTGGAACTGAACCCAGGTGGACATTTCTTCCAACAATTTGATTTGACATTTTTATCCAACTTATCAACTTATCCTTCCCAAGGACAAAGGATAAGCATATGTTGTTAGATGGTGTTGGTGTTAAAGGTATTGTAAGCCTTTTCAAGTAAAGCTGCCTTCTGCAATTGACTGACAGTGATTTTGTCAATAGAAACCAAGAGGGAGATCTGGATTCTACTAACTCTGTGCAGTTATGTTGTCATCAGATGTATTATAGATATCCTGTTGTTTCTGCTGATACAATTTTGAACAGCCTATTTTAAAATTATTTTACTACTTTTATTATTTCGGAAGGTTTGTATAAAAGCAGCACAATTGTTGTTCTGATCATTCAGTGCTTCCAGGTTGAGTGTCCCCAAAGAGAGATCCCACCTAGAATTAAGGAGAAATTTCATGTCAACAATTAATTGTAATTAATTAAAAGAACAATTAATCAGTGAAATGACTTGCCTCCAGAAATTGTGGGTGCTCCATCACTGGAGGTTTTTAAGAGATTGGACAGCCATTTGTCTGGAATATATAGGGTCTCCTGCTTGAGCAGGGGGTTACACCCGAAGACCCCCAAGCTCCCTTCCAAGTCTATTCTTCTGTAACTCATGTAGCTGTTTACTTATGTTGCCCTGGTCCGAGAAGAGTGAGTGCTTCCTTTTTCTGCTTTTGCAGCATTAAGTTGTATCAGGATGATTGCTTTTATCATGCATGGGTCAGTCATAATTGCATGTTTTCCAGGGCTGTATACCAGGTACATCCAGCGTTAACAGCCACAAGAACAGAACTGGACTCCTTGCTCACTCGCTTGAGGATGGGACTCATTGGTTATTTATTACTGGTGTTTAATTAATCACAAAAAGGAAAGAAAAAAGAGAAAATCACAAAAAGAATAGTGATGTTGTTGAATATATTGTCAAAGAGAAGAAAAAAGAAGGTGCTTTAACACAAAAAAGTCAAACGCTAAAAGTAGATATATGTCATTATAACAATAAACAGTTACAATTCTATATATACTAGTATCTCGTTTTACCCTGCATGCTGTTTCTACTATTTGTACTTGTAAATTGGACTATTTTGAACATGAGTTTTATCACTCTTTTAAACAAGTATTTGAACTGTGTTCAGAAATAGCCTGATTCACAGGTAAGAGTTATGGGATCATCTCTTCCCAGTGATGTTTACTATCCCATTAGATCCAGCAAGAAATGCATGCTCCTATTCCCATCTGGAAGAGAGTGCCATTTCAAAAACCTTGGTTTTACTGTCAATCCCAGGGCCCTGATAGTGTGGGTGACTCCACATTTTGGTTAAATCGATTGTGAGGTGATATTTTTGGCTGCTATTTTATGCTGTGAATTAGTTATGTTTTTAATTATTGGGTTTGCTTTTCTGTTTTTATTATTTTTAAATTGTTAGCCACCCAGAGCTATGTATATCAGATGGACTTCCAAGATGATAGATAGATGATAGATAGATAGATAGATAGATAGATAGATAGATAG
>QLTV01003097.1:830342-851426 GCA_003457575.1 Thermophis baileyi
TCGACCTCTGTCCTCCTGCCAACACCGACTGTGACCGACCAGAGAGATAGGAGGAGAACCAACGTAACACGGTGCCTCCCACTCCCAACTCCCTTAGTCGTCCCAGAAGGATACCATGGTCAATGGTATCGAAAGCTGCTGAGAGGTCAAGTAGCACCAAGATAGAGGAATGACCCCCATCTCGGGCTCGCCAGATATCATCCATCAGCGCGACCAAGGCAGTTTCAGTGCTGTAGCCAGGCCTGAAGCCAGACTGAAAAGGGTCTAGATAATCCGTTTCATCCAATGACCGCATGAGCTGACATGCCACCACTTTCTCTACAACCTTTCCCACAAAGGGTAGGTTGGAGACTGGACGAAAGTTCTTTAATTCTGCTGGATCCAGGGAAGGCTTCTTGAGGAGGGGTCTCACAACCGCTTCCTTTAATGGTTGCGGGAAAGACCCCTCCCTCAAGGATGCGTTGACTAAAGCCGGGCGCCAGCCTCGTGTCACCTCGTTGCTGGCTGAAACCAGACAGGAGGGGCACGGGTCCAACAAACAAGTGGAGGAACTCATCGCTCCTACAGCCTTGTCCACTTCCTCCGGAGTCACAGGCTCAAATTCATCCCACACAATAGGACTAAGACCTGTCCCCGTCATCTCGGTCGGAATTGCCCAATCAGAGTCCAGGTCCGTCCGAATCTGAGCGACTTTATCCGTCAGAAACTGTACAAACTCCTCAGCTCTACCCTGCAAGGGCTCCTCCACTCTCCCTAAATTAAGGAGAGAGCGGGTCACCCTAAATAAGGCGGCTGGGCGCGAATCAGCGGATGCAATAAGTGCGGAAAAATGCAAACATTTTGCTGCCCGTATCGCCACTAAATAAGTCCTAATAAAGGCTCTTAAAAGTGTTCGGTTCTTTCTCTCTCTCCCTCCCTCCCTCCCTCCCTCCCTCCCTCTCTGAAAACAACAAAACTTCCACTGGAGAGATTTGGAAATATTATAGCACATAAGGACAGGAAGGTAGTGGTTAAAATGCTAGACCAGTTCTGGGGAGATGTTGGTTTAAGTTCACCTTCAGCCATGGACGTTCACCAGGTAACTTTGTCACTCCAACTTAAGATTTTTTTTTTTTTAAAAAAGCAATAAATAAGGTTAACCTTTCCTTCCCAAGTATAACTTCTCTGGAAATACCTTTCCAGCATGACCCCCTCCATTGGGCACCATATATAGTAGGATAGTTTCTATGAGAATCTTTTGTCCATTCTCAAAAGCATTGTGTTGTTACGTGGTTCTTCTCTAATTTTTTTTTAAAAAGGCACAACCTGTTCTTTTCCAGAAAGGTCGATGCAGAATACGAGCAGATTCAATGTAAGAATTTTAACCCAGAAAAATGGACGTGTGCATTGCAACCCTTGTTAATAGCTGACAAATGAAAGGAAGTGCGTAGTAAGAGAGGTTGTGAGATTCTTTTCTGAGTTGTTTGAAAAATTTAAGATTATCTAGAAGTTGCAAGAATAATACTGAGGGGGTCAAAAGTCCGAAAAGTAATACAGAGGTCTGAGAGCTTTATTCCCTTGATTTAATACAATATGTTGTTTTAATTTATGATGTTTTTGTAGTTTTTTTAAAAAAATAAAATGTACCCCTGAGAACTCCTGCAATTAGTTAAAGGGTGGCTAATATCAATAGAAGAGAATATTTGTAGTTCAGGGTTGAACTGTGGACGGGTCCTTGGTCCTCTGAGCTTGATTGTTTTCTTGCAGATGTTTCACTACCAAACTAGGTAACATCATCAGTGCTAGAAGGGAGTGGAAGTTTGCTCTCTATTTATATACTAGTGGCTTGCCAAGACTAATACCTTGACTAGCAAAATCTTGACTGAGCAGGTAGTTTTGGTTATAAGAGTTGGGTTGACTTGAGAGTTCCCTTCAGCTAGGGGGGAGGAAAAGGGATCTAGATAATGGAGATTTGAGTCCTTTTCCAGTTCTTCCATTCATTGTGGCTTTACTGACCATGCTGAGTCACCAGTGAGCCTGGAGATGCTCCTCTTGAATTTCAGTTCATTCTCAAACAGGACTTAGAGTATATCACTAAGAAAATAGAAATCTTTCCAGCTTTCCTGAGCTAGTTGAAATGATAAACGGGGACAGAAATAAAGCATATGGAGGCATTTTTAAGCAATGCGACTATGGGGCCAGTTTTATTCAACGTTCGTTCCTGTGCCCCTCCCAAATTCATCATCTTTCCTAGGCAAAATTTATCCGGTTGTAGGTATTATAAATCTTTTCTTGGAATTGGTTTACTTTGCTCAGAATACTTCTTACAGTTGTGCAATTTATACTTGTTCTGACTCATGGCTTTTTCTTATAGCTAAATCTTGAAAATCTTCTAACAGCCTATCTTAGTGCATAAATGATGGGGATGGAGACATTATATTTGGGGCTGTAGTTACCCATCAAAAATAGCCCCTTTTTTCAGATTCTTAAGTGGCTTTATAAGAAAACAAATATTTTACGATTCAGGTAAGAGCTTAATTGAAAAAGAAATGACAGCTGTGGATCGATCCCTGTTAGTTTGCTTTTTCTTTCCAGTAATCCTGGAAAATCTTGGGTGGAGCCTCAACAGATCCCAGTGCATCTTAATTTGATTCACTATCATTTTCTTTTTCTCTCACACAGCTGGTTCTGACCAGCCGGACTTCATTTCTCCAGTATGGCCACCTTCCTTCCTGCTTCCCTGTCATCTACTTTTAGCAATATTTTTCTTGATGGTAAAATCAAGATTGTTTTTTATTCTAATATGGATTTTGATTTTTTTCCCCTCATGGCCAAAGCGAGTTACCTTTCTTTCTTGTGTCTTATCACTACAGGTAGTCCTTGACTTACAAAAGTTCGTTTAGTGACTGTTCGAAGTTACAACAGCACTGAAAAAAGTGACTTATAACCGTTTTTCACACAACTGTTGCAGCATCCCCATAGTCACGTGGTCAAAATTCAAATGCTTGGCAACTGGTTCATAGTATGACGGTTGCAGTGTCCCAGTGTCATGTGATCACCTTTTGACAAGCAAAGTCAATGGGAAAACCAGATTCGCTTAACAACTGTGTTACTAACTTAACAACTGCAATGATTCACTTAACAACTGTGGCAAGAAAGGTTGTAAAATGGGGCAAAATTCACTTAATAAATGTTTCACTTAGCAACATAAATTTTGGACTCAATTGTGGTCGAGGACTACCTGTATCAGGAATACCAAGTTTGTCTTCTATGAGTCAGATGGTTGTCTATCTACCCCAAAATTGTTTAAATTCCCAAATCCCAAATCATACACCTACCAAATCTGTTGGCCTGCAATGATCATTATTGTAATTAAGGACTTGCAAACATCTGAAGGGAGCTAGGTGGCAGAAGGCTAGTCTATCTAGACTCATTTCAAATCAATCTCCAAAAATTCAGACAAGGGTTTCTCTTCCTCCTTCAGTTGTTCTGAGCATCAGACATTTGGTGGCAATGATCGTTATAGTGGCAAGTGTCCCTCCTGTTTTTGTACAGCTCTCCACAGCATGTGATTAATTGGGCTTATCCCTCTTTCTAAATCACACTTTCACAATGCCGATTGGCTCAGGGTTAAGTTAATGAAGTGGGAGACACTGGTTTGAGAAATCTAGATTCCCCTATTGTTCAAACCAGAATGACCCTGTGGAATAGGGCCCAGGAGGAGAAGGGATGTGTCCAGAGGTGGGTTCCTCCCGGTTCGGACCGGTTCTTTAGAACCGGTAGTAACTTGGCGGCCTGGGTCGCTAGAACCGGCAGCGACCTAGGCCTGCCACGCCCCTGAACCGGATCTTTCGGCGGCGGCGCAGGCGCCACCATCTTGTTTTTTGCTTCTGCGCATGCGCAGAAGCTTTTTTAAGCACTGCGCATGCTCAAAGCGCACACAAAGCGCACTGCGAATGTGCAAAGCACATGTGCGGGGCGCGGCACTGAGCGAACCGGCAGTGAAGAAAAGAAGAACCCACCCCTGGATGTGTCCACATCTGTCTAAAGTAGCCAATAGAAAGATGGGGCAATCCCGCCTCCTAGGGGCTTAACAGCACCACTAAAAGAATGGCTGATCAAGTGTTCAGACTGTGTACATGGCTAACCACTGTTGGAATGGGAAGTGGGAGGGGACATAAATGTAACACTGGAATAGCAGAGGAAAATGTAAGGGTATCCCAGGTTTGGGCCAGGCATTAGGTAAAAGCAACACTAGAGCATGGCAGAAAAAAAAACAACTCATTGCCAGAATATGTTTTGTAAGAGTCAACTGCAAGAAAACCTTAAAACTACCTATTGCAACCCTGAATTCTATATTGGATGGGTGAAAAGCAAGGATGGTTGGAATATACAGGTAGTCCTCAACTTACAACCACAATTGAGCCCCAAATTTAGGTTGTTAAGTGAGAAATTTGTTAAGTGAGTTTGCTCCATTTTACAACTTTTCTCACCACATTTGTTAGTAACACAGTTGTTAAGTGAATCTGGTTTCCCCCATTGGCTTTGCTTGTCAGAAGGTCACAAAAGGGGATCGTGTGACCCCCAAGCCACTGCAACTGTCATAAATGTGAGTCAGTTGTCAAGCATCCAAATGTAAATCACGTGACCAATGGGATGCTGCTACAGTCATTACTGTGAAAAATGGTTATAAGTCACTTTTTCAGTGCTGTTGTAACTTTGAACTGTCACTAAATGAACTGCTGTAAGTCGAGGACTATCTGTACAGTAACAGCTCCTAACTGGGAATAAGAGCTTTTGCTTTCTCTTGAAATATGGGGTCAAGGGGGAGGGAGAAGGTTCATGGTTTGGGAAACAGGGTAAGATGGGGGCTTTAGGAGAGGGACAAGGCTTGGAGAGCTGAAGGAGGGGGAAAATCTCCTCAGAGCAGATTAACTGACTCTATTTCTGAAACCCCAACTCCACCAAGTAATGGACATTCCCAAATTACAATTTGCATTTCTGTTTAGTTATTTTTGGCAGAATCAGAGTTTGCTTTGGGATTACTTACAGTAATTTTCCAGAACTCAATTTAGTCAGGTTCTAGGGGGAAATTGGAATCAGTGGGCAGCAATGCCTATCTTTAATCAGATATCAGTTCAGGTTATATTGTCTCTGTGTGTGAGGTCTCCTCTACTTATCCAATTTGGACCAAATTTTCCTCTAGGGACTGTGGCTCTCAACAGAAAATGATTTCCCCTTCCTGATTTAAGAATTTAAAAAACCCCTTTTCGCAACAGACTAAAGTGACAACCAATCAATGTCTTCTTCCACTGCTTAGCTGAAGTATTTATTCACCCATAACTACAGTCCTTATCTTCCCTCAGTTTCCAATCGTTGCCAGGCCCCTGTCCTCACTCTGAGGGGAAGTTATATTCAACCCTACAGGTTTTTACATGTTGAGGCTGTATTCATTTCATACTAAGGTCACTTCTATGAGACAGCATCCAAGCATCCAAGTAAAATTTACTAAAGTAAAAAACCTCCATGTAGATGTACCGTAATTCCATTAAGGACTACGGTACCCAACGTATAGTTCACAATGGAATTACAACTATATCGAAGGAAGCATGCAGTGGGGAACCACAAGCTTCTGTATTGGGGCCAAGTAAACTCTTCAACATCTTCATAAATGTTCTAAACAAGGGGATAGAAGGGAAACTGATCAAATTCGCAGACACCAAACTGGAGGGAATTGCTAACACTTTGGAAGATAGACTCAAGATTCAGAAGGATCTTGACAGACTTGAGCATTGGGCCCTAGCCAACAAGATGCAGTTTACTGGTGAGAAAAGTAAGCTTCTACACTTAGGCAGGAAAAACCAAATGCCCAGGTATAATGTAGGTGGTACCTGGCTCAAAAGTAGTAACTGCAAGAGAGAGCTAGCTGTTCTAGTGGACCACCACTTAAGTATGAACCAGCATTGTGCTGCAGCTGCCGAAAGAGTCAATGCAGTCCAAGGTTGCATCAACAGAGGGATAGCATCAAGATCATGGGACGTGATAATACCGCTTTATACTGCACTGGTGAGGCCACACTTGGAATACTGCATATATTTCCAGCCACCACAATACGAAAAAGATGCTGAGACCCTAGAAAGTTTGCAGAGAAGAGCAACAAAGATAATAAAGGTTCTGGAGACTAAATTGTATGATGAATGGTTGAGGGAGCTAGGTATGTACAGCCTATCAAAGAGAAGGATTAAGGGGACATGATAACTGTCTTCTAGTACTTGAGGCTGTCAGAAAGAGGAGGGCATTGATTTATTCTCCAAAGCATCAGACAGCAGGACAAGAAATAATGGGTGGAAGCTTATTAAAGTGCGATCCAATCTAGAAGTAAGAGGCATTTTTCTGTCAGTGAGAACAGTTAATCAATTGGAGTACTGGGTGCTTCATCATTGGAGGTTTTCAAATTTAGACTGGACAGCCATTTGATCAAGATGGTATAAGGTTTCCTTCTTTGAGCAGGGGAATGGACTAGAAGACCTCCAAGGTCCCTTCCAGCCCTATGATTCTATGTTCTATGCTTTTTATCACAAACACATGTAATTTGTATGCTCATTTCAATGTTGGGTTTCATTTATGAAATTATTACCGGTATTCTCTAAATCCATTCATAAATACAATATTCTGCAGAGTGCAAATATTAGTGCTGAATACCATATAGCAGCTGAGTGGGGGAATTTATCACAGTACAAGTAGAAATATCCTGGACTTTTTAGAAATAATTTAAAAAATCTATCCAGTTTCTCTTGTACTGTTTGAAAAGCAGAACTTTTATTTATTTAGTCATATTTCTTGAACAGCAGAACTTCAATTTTCTTTGAAGGAGGGTCCCTCCCTCCTCATTTTATGAGCTCTACCAGTAATAGGATGCAAGCAGCTGAAATTGCAAAACAGCTGCACAATAATAAGTCCCATCTTTGTTACGCAGATGTCTAATAGAATGATTCACATGATTTTCAGGATAGGAAGTAGAAATAAAACTGCAACATTCAGAAATTGGCAGAAACAGGCTACACGAGAGCCATAATTAGTAATGTTGCACCATCGATGTGAAACACAGTCTTCAGAGAAAATACCTCTTGCACAAGGCAAATTTTTAAAAAGAATCAGACTTCTTCAGAAAACCCGAATACTGTATTGGTTTGAAATTGTGAGCTTTTTAATCTACACAGAAACATAATCAGAGAATAGGAAGAGGAAGAGGAAATTTCATCTTGCTTCAACCAGCTTGTCAGGCAGAACGAGAGCCCTGTCAGACTACATTCCCCCTCTACAATGATTTTATTGATTTATTTAACTCAATCATTCAATTTATATTGCTGCCCATCTCACTTAAGCGATTCTGGGTGGCTTACCTAATTAAAACAACAACAGTAATGCAAGCAAAATAAAAGCCATTGAAACCAATTAAAACCGTTAATTAAAACAATAAAACTAATTTGCAGGACAGTACCAGTACATTATTAACAATGCAACCAACCAGCAGGCTCAGTACCACCACCGGATCCCCAGGCACAATGTCTGAACAATAACCTACGAGACTTCCTGAAGGCCAGCAAGGTTGGGGGCTAATCTAATTTGGGGGGAGACTGATGTTCCAAATGGTGAGTGCCAAGCAGAAAAAGGCCTCCTCCTGGGTCCTGTCAAATGACATTCTTTAATGGATGAGACTCTTAACATGCCTCTCCTGCCAGACCTGATGGGACAGGTAGATGTAACTGTGGAGAAGAAGCAGTCTTTATCAGTGGTGGGATTCACATTTTTTTTACTACCGGTTCTGTGGGCGTGGCTTGGTGGGCGTGGTGTGCTTGGTGGGCATGGCTTGGTGGGCATGGCAGGGGAAGGATACTGCAAAATGTCCATTCCCTCCCCACTCCAGGGGAAGGATACTGCAAAATCCCCATTTCCTCCTGATCAGCTGGGACTTGGGAGGCAGAGAATAGATGGGGGTGGGGCCAGTCAGAGGTGGTATTTACCGGTTCTCCGAACTACTCAAAATTTCCGCTACCGGTTCTCCAGAACTGGTCAGAACCTGCTGAAACCCACCTCTGGTCTTTATATAATCTAGCCTTATGCTCGGTTCCCGGAAGTCTTTCCTTCCTTATTTTTTTGACTTCTGCCTACCTATCTATACTTCCATCTCAATTGCCCTAGTTCGTTACCCTTGACAGTGTCCACTGCAGAGAGTGATCTAAATGTCAGAAGGAGTGAAAGAGGGCCAATTTTTCCCTTCCCGTGGTGTTGACAATTACTCTGCATGGCAGAGGGAAGTGTTGAGGGGAGGTTATCTGATGGGTTCAAGCAGCAGTTGCAGTCTTAGCTGCCACCAGCTGCCAATGCAACCACGGGCACCGTCCCAGTGGTGATGGAAGGTGCCATACAGGATGCACTATGGAAGAAACACAGCGGTCACATTTAGGGTACTGCTGCTCTGGTGTTGGAATGTAAGAGGCCAAAAAACAGGGAACAAAAGCTAGAGGGGAGAGGAATGAATAGGGGTGGCAATGTGCCCTCCGGACCAGGCTCTATTGTAGTTACTTACCGCTTCACTCATTACTTTCTGCAATGAAAGATTAATGCCTACAGTGAATTACAGCTCAATAAATTGTAAACAGATGAGCCAAGCAGGGAAAAGGGGAAGGTGGCCAAAAGAAATGAAGACAAAAAGAAAAAGGGGTTTTGCTCCTCCTGCTTCTTCCTATTTGATTTGATGGTCCCCTAGGACCTAATTGCAGCACACGGACTTCAAAGCCTTGATTTGGCCATGGTTTGTCTTCTCTTCTCTGTCTAGCCCTGAAGGCACCCACTTTCTTTTCCATGCTCCATGTCCATGTTCCCTCCTTTCGAGTGCACGCACGAACCATTAGTAAAGGGTTTTAGAACCCACTACTGCAGTACTGCCATCCCTTGCCATACACGTTTCTTTGAAAACTAGGATTAAATCAATAGTTCTGCCACTTTATCAAGCATGGAGAAGTCCATTAAATCTGGGTCTAAAAACAGGTCATTTGACAAGCTGATGGAGTAGGGCAGTGTTGGGGAACCTTTTCGGCACCGAGTGCCGAAACAGGAGCGCACGCATGTGCATGGGGGGGCACCGGAAACCGGAAGAGCAGCTCCTGACATGCACGCGTAGGAGCACCAGAAACCAGAAGAGCAGTTCCCCGGCGCACATGCGCATGCCGGGAAGCTGAGCTTCCGGTTTCCAGTGTGCGCACGCACACCGGTCACCTGGTCTTCCAGTTTCTGGCACACATGTGCACGCGAAGACCAGCTGGCCGGTGCACATGCGCATGCTGGAAACCGGAAGATCAGCTTCCTGGCATGCACATGCGCACCAGGGAGCTGCTCTTCCGGTTTCTGGCACTCCCGTGCGCATGAAGACCAGCTGGCTGGCGCGCATGTGTGCCCCGGAACCCGGAAGAGCAACGGGTGATGGCTGGTGTGCCCGGAGAGATGGCTCTGCTTGCCACTTACAGCACGCGTGCCATAGGTTCGCCATCACGGGAGTAGGGGATCAGCCAGGAAGGAAGCAATTTCACGGTGTCATATAAACTCCTCTTTATCTGCATCTCTTCTCTGGCCTGTTTTGGAATGCAGGTTTATCACTTGGACTGGTAAAGCAGCCCAGCTCACAGATCTGTGGGGTGATGGATAGATCTGGGATACAGCAGGAGGAAGCTATTTTGATGTGCAGTTTTTTCTTGGGTCCCCTCTCCATTATGGCACCTTTCACCTTTCATCAGTTTGACCACATGATGGCTCTTAGTTGATTCTTATACTGGCTTCCCGCTCACTTCCAGAAGCCTTTTCTCCTTACCTTGTATTCCATTCCATTTCATTCCCATTCCCATCCCATCCCATCCCATCCTGTTCTCTCTATTTAGCCCATCCTTTCATTCATCCAGTTGAACCACATTTGGTCATCTGAAGCTTTCCTATCCCTCAAATGTTTCTGTCCTTATTGGCTTTCTCACTCATTATTGGCTGTTTTGCCATTCTTTATGGAGTTGTGGTTCAGCCAGCACTTGGAGGACTGCTTGCAATGCACCCAGTCTAAAAAAGAAACATGCACACACAGAAACACACACACAATTAAAACATTTGAATATTGTGTGTTGTTTTAAAAGAATTTGCTTGCAAAAAATGTCACTGGGCCATCAGCAGAATTTGCAACGCAATGGGATGTTAAAAACCCCATACCATGAAACTAAGTAGTACTCTCTTAGTAACTGTGTTATGAGCCTCCAGCTCACTTCATGGTATATCAGCTAGGAAATCATCTTCAGAGAGTTAATTGCCCAAGATTTACTTCAGAACATCACAATGACCTGTGGCTTTGACGCACATTGACAAAGATGGATGAATGGCTTGGCTACTCCAACAGGAAACCGAAAGGGCAGTAGTTAAAGAGTAATCACCTTTGTACAATTGACAGTCTATTGCTCTGTGAAGAGATGTGGATGAATGATCAGAGAGAGGATCTTAATTTGATACATCTTTCCTTTTTCCTACAACCATGCAGCAACTTAGTTGTTTTTATTATTACTTGCTTTCATCCATTTACCTCTTCAAGGCTATAATTTTATAAATAAATCACCCCAATATTAATTCTGAACAAGATAGTCTTGCTTAATGAGTAAAAAAAAAATCTATATAGAAGGTATCAGAATGCTTGGTTATTTTATTAGATATGGGAACTTAAAGTGAATTGTAATATCTCTATAAAAGCAGCAACACAATCAAATATGAATGATACCTTCTATGGCACCTGTATCACATGGACATAATTGAGCAGCATATGGACTTTTTGTGTGTGTGTCTGCTTTCCAGAATAGTTGACAGCAAAACATTAAACTGAGCCAGTGTTAAAGCTCTTCTCAATTTGAATATCATGTTATAATCTAAGTGTCTTGCCAGTCTGAAAATACAAGATTGATTGCTCAACATTCCTGGGCAGGGGAGGCTAGTCTTGTTGTCTTTCAATGTCCAGAATGTGTTGTATCAGAATTGTTTTGGCTTGATCACATCCAAAGTAGTGCTCCTACACATCACCTATAACAATGTCACTATACTCTGCAACCAAGTCCAGCACATTTGCCCTAGCAGTAGAATTAGTCCAATCTCTACTTTGTAGTTCTTTCTATTTAATAATTTTGTAGAACAAATTATTAGTATTATAGAAGGTTGTCAGGTAGGTTATTACAGACTATAGGTTCTTTATTACATCAGTGCCCAGTTTATTAAAAAAAAAACAACCCACTGAATATATACAATTGATTAATTAAGTAGATAAGTATGTTAAACTGCTATGTATCTTACACATTACTTGACAGAATTTGGCATACACTGAAAAAAAATAGAATCATCCGAGTCTGAAAATCGAGTTGTAAATAAACCTGATCAAAAGGACCAAGGAACTTGGTTAAAGGTGGGGTTAACCATATGTCTTTATTAAAAAGCTTTGTTGCCCCAAACGAACATCATGAAATGAACAATGTAATAAAACATGTCTGATGGTTTCAATAATAACCACTGCAAATATACATTTTTAGCATCTAGCTGGTACCATAATTATTTTAATTATTTTCCGTTTTTATTCTCATGGAGAGAATTTTTTTAAAGAAAAGAGAATGAGGAGTGGAGTTGGAAGAATGTTAGCAAACACAACTTCAAAACAGCAAAACAACTACTCCCCCCCCCCTTCTGGCAAATAGTAGAGAAGGACATGGATTTTAAAAATCTGACAACAAAAACAAGTACCTTGAAATCCCTGAAAAATTAAACAAAAAGAATGGAAATATACCAAGGATTCACTGGGCCTTTTAATCTTTAACTCTGTGTCGGTTTCCGTTAAATGCTCTAACTAGATCAGCCAAACAAAAGCATCTTTTCTGTCTGAATGTCTTGCAAAGATAACGTTTAACTGTAATATGCGTCAAGAGCTGACCCCACCTCTCCAAGCTCAGCATTCAGCAAACAGGTGACTTTTCATGAATGTGGGAATGGCTTTCTTTCCCTGTTCTTAAACCTCCAGTCTTGTGAAACTAACAGAGATGGGTCAGGAAACATGGAATGTCCTTCTGATTCTTCGGGACCTGGCTCATAAATCAGCTAGTAGCAGCATTATTATTTTACTAGTCAAACGCATAGAATGACGCTAGAGAGCAGGGTTGCCAATGGTAGGGTGCTTCAGCAGGCTCCAAGCCAAAAATTTCATGAAAATAAGCAAGTAGGATATTGAGGACTAAAGGTAAGTGTCTGTTTGTGTGAACTATTGCCATGACTTAAATTATAGGTTGCCTAATACGGCACATGGAATACCATAATGGATAAACTATTACATTTGCCAAAAAAGAAAATCTGCATTAATGAAAGCAAGACTTTGAAGGAGAGAAACTGTCCTTGTTTTGATACAATTTATAGATTTGTTACTGTTTATTAGCTGGATTTCTATTCTGCCTTTCTGTTATAGTGAGAGCCATGATGTTTAGCAATCATTTGCAAAACATTTGTATTACATTTTGGGCCCAGCCAAGTTACTGTAATCTAAAGCTGTGATTTTACACACACTTACTTGTTACAGTGAATTAAGTGAGAAATATTCAGTGAGATTATTTGGATTAGCATTCCTTGGGCAACTACCCAAACGTAGCATTCTGGCAGGGCTCGTCACTGATATTCCCCTGAGCCTCCTCCCTGTTGAATATTTTTGGACAAGTGTTTTTGTAATTCACAGCTGCATCAAGCTTCTTGCATCCAGTGACTATTTGAATTTGCCTCCCAAATGTTTGCAGAGCATCAGACTATTTTACAGAAAATTAAAATGCATTTTAATATTATTGCTGGTCATAATGACTCTAAGAATTTCGGAGGGTACCAAATATAAAAATAGCCCTGTTTTTCAATAAAACAAAGAAAAGGCATCCAGGGATGCAAATACCCTGTATTGGGGTGGGGGGAGTTGAATGCAGTGTTGCATTCTGAATAACGACTTTCTTGGTTTCAATAGCAGAGTAATTTACTTTCTCACTTGTTAAGATAGTTGTCAGAAGGAAAAGTTATAAGTGTCAAGATTCTTTAGCCCCTGCTACCAACGTGTGGAAATGTTTTCCTCATTAGAGACAATACTGTTCTATGTAATAAGTATTTTGATTCCGCCTTCCGCACTAACAGAATGGCCAGATGATCTTAACTATCTTCGTTCCCATCTAATATTCGTCTGCGTTTGTTTTTTTTGGGTTTTTTTGGCCCGGATCTGGTAGCCCTGAGATTAAATCTTCGGGATGTCTAAGGAACACCTGCGATCCGTCTCTCATTCCGAGTGGAACCAAAGTAAACACCCGCCACCAAAACAAATCACGTGGAGAAACTCAGCAATATTAAGCTCCTCCCCTTTCCCATTGAGATCCAATAGCTATTAGAGGCGCTGTCCCTCCTGTCCAATCAGAATAGGGTACGCCAGCTGTTCCCGGATCGTTCTGTGCTACCCGCCTCCCCCCCCCCCACCGCCAGCTCCCTAAGAAAAACTTGGAAAGATGGCGGCGCTGGTGTTTGCAGGCGACGTGGAAGTGGGTTTAGAGTCGGTGTTTCCGCAGGAACTGGAGTTGTTTGCTGATGCTTTTCCTGTGCAGACCCGGTACCGGCTCTGTGGGCACGAGCTGAGCATCACGCAGTACCACGGGGCGCGGCTGGGAGTAGCTGCTCCGGTCTGGGAGGCGGTGAGCGCAAGTCCAGCCTGGGACGGTCGAGATTGAAAGGTCCTTGGTGCTCTCTGAGCTTGGTTGCAAGAGAGCACCAAGGACCCCTCATTTCAACCCTGAGCTACAAAATATTCTCCTCCTTTAATGGTCGAGATGGTTATGCCAGTAACTGGCACTGCTGGTTCAAGCAGATCCTTTATGCATGTTGTTGGCAGAACAAAGAAAGTTCGGACAGTTTAAAGTCTTAACAATTTATGATCATTCCCAGGAGTCCTTGATTTATTTTAACAAAAGCACCAGTAACACCTTAACAACAAAGAAACATTACGAATATTTAAAGCTTCCTTACGAATATTTAAAGCTTTTTGTGTTTCATTACAGTAAATACATGGAGTGATCTGGTTTCAAAGGGGACAGTGGGGATTTGGCACCCCTACATGCACATATTTAATTCCCTTTGGCACCTCTTTTCCTCAGTTGGCTTAGCTTTGAAGCTGGATTGGTTGCATAGCGTTAATACATGGAAAATACAAATTATACAAAAGAAACTCACAAGGAATGAACATAATTGTACCAGTTTCTTTAGGGCTGCTTAATGTACTTTGGTATATCATTTGCCTCATTTCTCAGTGCATATTCAGATCTGCGTCTTGACTTTACCAACTTTGTAAAATAAGACAATATAAGACGTGTGCTTGGCATGTGATAATCCAGAACAATTTAATATGTTTGTGCAAGTATTTTCATAACACTATTCTATTTGATTGAGGCTTAAAGCCAAAGAAAACTTAAAAACATAAAGGAAAAGTCAAAATGCTAAAATAACATTTGGATAAATAGCAAGGCCAGGATGAATATATGAAAGAGGAGGCAATTGAATAAGAACAATAAGAGAGAGGGCAGGAAGAGATGTTAATTGTATTGTACATAAACTTGTACAAAATATATTTAGTTATAAGGAACACATCAGGTATAGACTCTAATTACTTATTTGGAAAAAGGTAATCATCGGGGAATCATAACATTTTTCCTTGCAAGAAAAAAAAATCTTGAAAAAAGTCAATCCAATATATAATATTTGGTGGTAAATAGGATTCTTCCTAGATTTGTTACATTCTAGGTATGAAGTCTGTTGAGATTACTTGAGATGAAGGAGCACCTAGAAGAGTCACAAGGAATATGAGCCGTGGTGGCGCAGTGGTTAGAGTGCAGTACTGCAGGCTACTTCTGCTGATCACCAGCTGCCAGCAGTTTGGCAGATCAAATCTCACCAGGCTCAAGGTTGACTCAGCCTTCCATCCTTCCGAGGTCGGTAAAAATGAGGACCTAGATTGTTGGGGGCAATATGCTGACTCTGTAAACCGCTTAGAGAGGGCTGTAAAGCACTATGAAGCGGTATATAAGTCTAAGTGCTATTGCTATTGCTAATATGGATGAACAAAGACAAGTCCTTCTAGGCCAGTGTTGAATAGAGGTCTGGGTGGAATAGATCTGGGGTGTCCAACCTCGGCAACTGTAAGATGTGTGGACTTCAAACTCCAGAATTCCCCAGCCAGCACCCCTGAATTAGACTAAGACCCTATCTCATCCAGCATTCTGTATTGTTCAGTGGCCACTCAGATGTGCCTGAAAAAGACCTCCCTTTTTCTAATTGGCAACACCACTCTCAGGGTTTCAGTTGTTCTGGGAAAACATTGTTTCTCAGAAATTTGATGGAGAAATAAATTTTGCCAGTAATAACTTGTGATGTATGCGAAACCAGGGTGATGAAATAGAAGGGAATATATTTATGTAAAAAAATAATAACTGGCTGCAAAGTATCTCAAAACAATTGCTAAAACATTGCTCCCTTGGAAACAAAAACCTTGTAGAATAGAAAACATGGTGCCCGCATCAAAAGAAGTCTGTGAAGCAAAAATAACTCATATATTTGGACTGATCTATTAATTTTTTTTGTTTGAATTTTTCATTCTAAAATGTTATTCCCTCATCTGTTTTTAAGGCTCTAGCTCTCTGTGAATATTTTGAAGCAAAGAAGGTGAACTTTCAGGACAAGAAAGTGATAGAGCTTGGTGCTGGGACAGGTGTTGTTGGGATCCTCGCATCGCTTCTTGGTATGTTGAATTAACTGCAGACAAAGATAGGGAAGATAACCCTCAACTTACAACCACAATTGACCTCAGAATTTCTGTTGCTAAGCAAGATAAGTGAGTTTTTCCCCATTTTACAACTTTTCTTGCCACAGTTGTTAAGTGAATCCCTGCAGTTGTTAAGTTAGTAGCAATAGCACTTAGACACATATACCTCCCCATTGTGGTGTACAGCACACTCTGTGTGGTTTACAGTGTCAGCATATAGCCCCCAACAATCTGGGTCCTCATTTTACTGACCTTGGAAGGATGGAAGGCTGAGTCAACCTTGAGCCCATCAGGATCAAACTCCAGGCTGTGGGGAGAGTTAGCTTGCAATATTACATTCTAACCACTGTGCCACCAGCACTCACTAAATTAGTAACATGGTGGTTAAGTGAATCTGGCTTCACGTCAGAAATACATGCAGTTGCCAAGTGTCCCAAATTTGATCATATGACGATGAAGATGCTGCAATGGTTGTAAGTGTGAAATATGATCATAAAGTCACTTTTTATAGCGCTGTTGTAACTTTGAAGGTCACTAAAGGAACTGTTGTAAGTCAAGGACTTACCTGTATTGGTTAAACCTCGGATGTTATAATGCAGGTAAAAGTTTCATGGGGACAGATTGTGAGTCATTGTGATCTATAATGTGTTAAAAACCTACAGGTAGTCCTCAACTTAGGATCACAATTTTTGTTGCCCAAAATTTTTGTTGCTAAGTGAAACAGTCATTAAGTGAATTTTGCCCCATTTTACGACCTTTCTTGCCACAGTTGTTAAGTGAATCACTGCAGTTGTTAAGTGAATCTGGCTTCCCCATTGACTTTGCTTGTCAGAAAGTCGCAAAAAGTGATCACATGACCCCGGGACACTGTAACCCTCATAAATATGAGTCAGCTGCCAAGTGTTTGAATTTTGATCACGTGACCATGGGGATATCACAATGATTGTAAATATGAAAGATGGTCATAAGTCACTTTTTTCAGTGCCATTGTAACTTTGAAGATCACTCAATGAACTGTTGTAAATCGAGGATTACCTGTACTTATTTTTATTTATTTATTACATTTATATGCCACCCAATCTCATGGTTCCTTATTGGTATATTGTTATCCATAGAATTATTGAATTCAACATGAAGCTTTATGATGATATTTTTGACTTTTATTGTTTTTGGCACAGCTGGAGATAATTTGGTTATTTGTGGATAATACCTTTGTGGTCTAAACCCTTGAAAGCTTTTTGTTGTTCAGAGTTCCCTTTCTTTTTCTTTTTAGGAGGCCATGTAACCATCACCGATCTTCCTGTAGCCTTGAAGCAGATAGAGGAGAACGTCCATCGGAATTTGCCTGCACAATGCATTGCACGAACCAGGGTTTGTGCTCTATCATGGGGTCTGGACCACAAGGATTTTCCTCAAAATTATGACCTCATCCTGGGTGCAGATATTGTCTATCTCAAGGACACTTACCCACTCCTGATAAGGACTCTCCAGCATGTATGTGGTGCTCAATCTATTATCTATCTGTCTTCAAAAATGAGAGAGGAACATAGTACAGCACTGTTTTTTGAGACTCTGCTCCCTATGCACTTCACCACAAAACTCACCTTTAGAAATGAGACTGAGAATATTAACATCTACAAAGTGACCAGCAAGAATTAAATTGGTTAAAGACTATCTTTGGTCTTACACAGTGGAACATTCATTTTCCATCTTTTTTAAAGAAAAGAAACATTGTGATTTGAGAATTCAGCGTGGAATGAACTTGGTATCTCTCACTAATTTCTGTAAGAACAGAGCTGCAAACCTTGCAAGGAAGAATCCTGTCTGAGAAACAGCAGCAGTCCTACCAAGCATATATTGCCAGTGGAAATTTAACAATAGGAGGCAGCCATTCTTTCTACTGTCTTCCTCCTCTTTTCCTGAAGAGACCGTGAGAGAAATCTGAAGTTATGTCTTTAGGAGTGTGTATTTTCTAGGAGTGATATGGCTTTCAGGGATGGCTCATTTTGTTCTTTTTTGCAGGTATGTTCAAACGTGGCTTTCAGGCACCAAATGGTTTGTGTGCAAAAGACAGAATAACAATAGCACTTAGACTTATATACCGCTTTACAGCCCTCTCTAAGCGGTTCACAGAGTCAGCATATTGCTCCCAACAATCTGGGTCCTCATTTTACCCACCTCGGAAGGATGGAAGGCTGAGTCAACCTTGAGCCTGGTGAGATTTGAACTGCCAAATTGCAGGCAGCTGGCAGGCAGCAGAAGTAGCCTTCAGTACTGCATTCTAACCACTGCGCCACTGTGGCTCATATGAATGCAGTAGTTCTAATAGTGAACAGAGGTGGACTCTTTGCTGCACTTAGGAAAGTTTATTCATTTATTTGAATTGCATGTCTGCCCTTTGACATTCGATCCTGGGTGAGAAAAACAGCAAGTTAAAAACACACACTGAAGCACATAACAGTTGGGGCAACATAAAAATTCACATCAGAGTCAGGGCATCTGAATCTCAGGTGATATGCTGTTTCACAGGGATGAACAAAGATACATTTTGTAGGTCCCCTAAGATGGTACTGTTGAATGAAAAGAATTTAGAACATGTCCAGAAATAATTGGAAACAGGTGATCCCACAAATAATCTAGACCGTGAGTCATGCAGAATAACAACCAGCATCTTGAATTGATGCAGAAATCTACTAGGAGCTTATGCAGCTCGCACAGTTGTATTTACTCAGGTGTAGCAAGGTGATCCCTACCTATTGCTGCTGCATTCTGGTTCAGTGATAGGCTTCATGTGATTTTTCAAAGTTAGCTCCATAGAGCACATTACAATAGTGCAAATACAAGGTGATCAAAGCATGAATGACTATCCTAAGGGCCTCCTGGTCCAGGTATGGGTGCAAATGATGCACAAGATGGATTTGTACAAAGGCTCTTTTTTGACTCTTAAACAGAAGTTTAAGAGAAGGCCTTTAACAGAAGGCTCTTTTTTGACTTCTTAAACAGAAGCCTAGGAGAAATCCCAGAATTGCACACCAATGATATCTGGGGCAATGCAACCCCATCCAAAACCAGTGATGGAAAATCCCCAGATTGGGGGGGGGGGGGTGTATAAATCTCAGATTGGGGGGGGGGGGGTGTCTAAACCTCATAGCTACTCAAATTTTATTAAGATTGAGCCTAAGTTTGTTTCTCCCCATTTGGGCCCCCGGAGCCTGCAGACCCCAAGATAGAAGCTCAATAGCATCACTTGGTTTGTCAAGAGTCAAAATATATAGCAATCATCAGCACACTTACGACACCTGACCACTTCTATCCCAGTCCTGCTAGAGGTGATCCACAAGTATGATTAATGCCATCTCACTATTATACCTAGGGCTGAACCCCAAATTAAAAGGACCTCCAAAGCTGCAGCTTAACCCACTTCCCCAACAGACAAATTGTCCAGTGTTGTTGGATTTAGTGACTGCTTCTAGAGTAGGGAGTTTTCCCCCCCCATGACTAAAATCCTGATTTTGCTCTTCATCCTCTTCATCCAGCAACATTTTATCATTTAATCTCTAGCTAGAAGGTCTTTGAAAACCAGGGCTCTCTGGAATCAAGCCATATAGGCACAATGTGATCCAAGGCTGTCACTCTCAATCCAAAGTGGCAATTAAGGCCGCAGTTAAACCACTAATCAGAATCTCAGAAACAAACTCAAGTTCCTTCTGAAATCCACAGGTTCCATAAAACTGCCCCAAGAATGATGTGGAATTCAAGTGTTGGTTCTTGCTTAAAAGTACAAGTTCAAGAATGTGCCAGCTAGGCAAAGTGAAGCATATAATATGTGCATTAAAACACATGGTGCCTTTTCTCATTTTGAGATGTTTTTATGTCTTCCTCTTTACAATAACTTATACAAAGTGGAACGTGATGTTTGTATGTGCCTGTAGACAAACACTGCATTTGTATTTCCAACACTATACTGTCCCATTCATTTAGGAATCAAGGCTTCAGTCGAATTTGTTGTATACTGTATCTTAAAAGATGCTAGATATAAATAAATTCTGCATTGCATATAGATTGTAGAAGTACAGCTGCAACAATATTTATTCTTGCTGCATTGCATGGAAGATATTGTGGTTCCTTGAGATCATTTGTCAACTGTCATATGCCAACTATTTCATGAACTAAAATAATTTCTTATTTACGTTACTTGATCTCCGTCAATTACTATACTGCAAATGGTAAATCGCTAAGTATTTGCATCATTAAACACATTAAAAGTCCATCTTAAAAACTGCCAATTTTGAAAAAAAAAACAACCCACCAGTCTAAACCCAGCACGACGCCGACCTGGCTCCCTTCCTCTCTTTACGGCTCAGCGGCGTCTTGCTTCAACCAATGAAACGCCTAGGTGGGTTAGAGCGAATCAGCTTCGAGGGAAGGAAGGTCTGTTCTGCGCGCGCGGGCTTCACCCTAAGGAAGCCGGGTCTCCCTTGTCGCATAGCGTAGAGGGTTGATGACGTCTAATTCTCGCGTCGTCGACATGCTGCGCGTTTCGGGGCTGGGGTGGACTCTGGTCTCCTTGCAAGCGAGGGGGGCTCTGGTGCCGCAGGTGAGAGGGGCGCCTGCCTGGAGGCGATGCCGAACTTGAGCCAGTTTACCTGCAATGGTTCTGTTAGCGGTCTGTTTCCATCCAGATCACCAACACTAGAGCAGGTTCCCACGTTTCTTTTTATAAGGGGAGGCTCCGAGGTTCCTCTTTGCCTTTAAAACAATAGGATTGTATGCGTGGGAACTTAACGTCAAACTTTCCTATTTCTGCCTGCGATTCAAAATTCTTTTTATTTCCAAAGGCTATAAATAATCTATAATGAATGTATGTTCATCTTTGTTTGTAGAATGGCAGAATATAAATTAGTTCGGTGTAGTGCAGGGGTCGGCAACCTTAAAAACTCAAAAGAGCCATTTGGACCCGTTTCCCAGAGAAAACAAAACACCCGGAGCCACAAAACCTGGGTGGGCGTGGCCAACTCGACTTCACACCCACCGAGTCACATGACACCCCCCCCCCAGCTGCACCTACCCAGGTTTTGTGGCTCTATGTTTTCTTTTCTATGAGAAACAGGTATCTCTCTCTCTTCCCTCTCTCTTTCTCTCTCTCCATCTCTCTTTCTCCCTCTCCCATCTCTCTCCCTCCCTCTCATCTTTCTTTCTCTCTCTCCCTCTACCCA
>QLTV01003097.1:851730-870156 GCA_003457575.1 Thermophis baileyi
GGCCCTTGCCTTGCTGTGTCCCTCCCCCCCCGCAGCTCTTCGGCCGAGCGGGGAGGGCGTAAGCTCCAGCCCGAAGCGGCAGGAAGCGAAGGCTGCCTTACACGCAAATGTGGCGTGAAGGCAGCTACAGGGCCGCTTCTCTCCTGTCCTAAGGATCCGGCCATCGCCTTGCCGTGCCCCCCCTACCCCGCATGAGAGGAGAAGGAGGGAGAGGAGGGTCGCCGGAGCGAAGGCAGCCTTCGCTTCCTGTCACTTCGGGCTGGAGCTTACGCCCACCCAGCTTGTCCGAAGAGCTGCAGGGGGTGCGGGGGGACAGGACGGGACACGGCAAGGCAATGGCCAGATCCTTAGGGCAGGAGAGAAGCCGCGTCCAAAGACCCTCCTTAAGCAAGCAGCCACCCGCTCTCCGCGCATGCCTTTGCTGTGCTTTGGTGCTCGCTTGAGGGATTCCCCGCGCATGCGCACCCTCCCAGTCCCGCCACAGCCAGCCAGGGAATCGCGAGAGGGGAGGAGGGTCGCCCGAAGGAAAGTCTCCGCCGGGGGTGGCTATGTTCCTCAACCAGTGCCGGAGAATCAGCCCCGCCCACTTCTCCATTACCGCTGTCGCCCTTACCTTCTCAGGCCAGGTGAGGGAGGGGAGGGGAGGGCGAGGCAAGCCAGTGATGGGACAGGGAGCCACAGCAGGGGGCCCAAAGAGCCGCATGTGGCTCCGGAGCCGCAGGTTGCCGACCCCTGGTGTAGTGGTTTTAAGGCACCAGGTTAGAAACTGGTAGGCTGTGAGTTTTAGTCCCGCCTTGGGCTTAAAGCCAGCTGGAAGAGAGAGAGAGGGCCAGTCCCTCTCTCTCTTTCTCTCTCTCTTAGCACTCCAGGGACAATGCAAACCACTTCCGAAAACTTACCAAGAAAACCGCAGGAACTTGTCTAGTCAGTCACTCGGAATCAAGGCTGACTTGAAGGCAAAATCAGTCCATTCACTAATAGGGCTTATTTGAAATTGGAAGATCTGGAAGTAGTAATTCATGTCCTCATCATCTCAAGGGTGGACTTCTTCCATGGGCTTTACGTAAGGCTGCCCTTGCAAACTATTTGGAAACTGCAATCGGTGCAAAATGATCGGCAATTTAGTGGCAACTAAGAGCTGCTACAGTCACATGACATCAATTCTATGCTGCATTGACTTATGGGTACAGTTCAAAATGTTAGTTTTAACCTGTAAACCTTGACTAGCTTGAGCCTCAGGTTTCTCTGGGACCATCTTCTTCAAATTGAATCTGACCGCGGATGAAGGCAAATATACATGTCCCATGATAATGTTGCAGAATCCAATATGGGTTGGTCACTGGGACCAGAGGTTTACTAGAGGAAGAGTAAACCTCTGGTCACGTTGACCGACCCAGATTGGATCTTCAATCTTCCCACTCCCTGTGAACAACAAGAGAGAGGAGCCTCCTCTCTGATAGGTTGCAGGGAGTCCTTTTTGACAGTTGCTTCTACTCAAGAAAACTTTTCCTCCAAAAGTGCAAATGGTCCATACCGTGTTATTCTTTAGAAAAGTAGTAAAAACTATATTTTTGAAAAGGAGCTTTGGAGGTTGATTTGCTTATCATCTCTACAAGGAAAGGCTCATTGAAGATGGATGTTTTATTGTGGAATTGTGTGTTACAGTTTTTAACCTATTATTAAATACACTGTGATTTTGTAGGTGTTGTATTTTGTATTGTAAACTTCCTAGAGTAATTTATTACAAACATTATAATAAAAGAATAGAAATTTGTTCCCACACTCCAAGGTTCAGCTTGTTGGGAAAAACTGAGAGGTTTCTTCCATGCTTCAGAAGCCAGTTTTGCACGATGGACTACATATCTGCCCTCTCATTTCTTCAGCATCTGAGAAGAGCATCTCTTTTCTGTATGTTCTCACCAGATCAAAAGACAGCCTTACTACAGGTGAATTGGTACCTGCACATTCTCTTTGGGACTTTGTCAAACTTAGTATTCTGATTGTATGTTTTTCTGCTAGAGGTCATTTCTAGTAAGATCAGTGGAATTGATTTCCAAGTGACTGTATGGCAAGAGTCTCCAACCCCCAGCTGTGGCCCATTATCAGGCCTTGAGCTGTTCAGAACCGGGCCGTGGAAGTGGCGTGAGCAGTGGGCAAGCACATGCGTGCGCACTCCATTTGTGTGAGCGGCAGGCACACCTGCCCACCGCTCGTACAAATGGAGCTGCGCATGCTTGCCTGCCACTCACACAGAACCATCCCCCCTCCCCCACCGGTCTGCAAAGCCAGAAGGGTAGGGGAACTCTGCTGTATGGGATCACATTCTTAATTCTTCTGCTTCATTTTGCTATCCAGAGATGGGTCAGTGGCAATATCAAACCTTTTCATTTTATTTGTTGTTTTTCCCCATACAGCAATGGCATTTGCCTCGTTTCCTTCATCTTGGCATTCCTGCCCTGGCAGCAAAAGAAGCACTGATGAAACTTAGGAAGAAAACTGGCTATTCCTTTGTGAACTGCAAGAAAGCCTTGGAAAAATATGATGATAACGTTGAAGAAGTAAGAATAATTTGTGCATCTGTATGATATTGTAATCCATATCTTTCATTTTCTCATTCTTTCTCTGTCTATCAACATGCTGCTTCCCAAAAAATCTTGTTTTAAAATCTGAGGTACAATTTTGTCTTAAAGCAGTAATCTTGTGCTTGCTGACAAAACAGTAAATCCTATTGACATTGAAGAATTTAGCCTGGAGTAAATATATTTAAATCTGTACTGACTCTTGTTTCTTCTTGCCTTGTGAATCCATGCATACTTTCATAGGCAAACAAATTATAAAATCACATTTTTGGCATTGTCTTTTCTGTGCCACTGACAAACTTTTATACAGTTAAAGAGTGAGCAGGAAGGGGAGTACTCAGATATGTAACTACCCACTGCTATTCCTGCCACTCTGAAAATCCATACACGGGAAAAACTGGAATGTGACCGAGGAACTTTTCAATGATTTTCTAACTTTCTACTTACAAAGTATTTTTATAATAGGGACACGTTCAGAGCTATTCACCACTTTTGTAGAAGTATAATGGGAGAATACATTTGTTTTTATCTAATATCCCTTCAATTAAACAATGTTACGGTGGGATACCGGAAGTGGGCATTCTTTGTCATGGTACTGCCCTCTTGAACACTATTCTTCCCAAGATTTATATGTTCCTCAGGCCCTATTTAAATGAGCCCTTTAACATATGTCTGTCTCTCGATCAGAATGGGTGGTAGTTCCCTTGTGAGATGTTTGATGGTTTAATTTATCTTGGTTTTTTCTGAATTTGCTTCTGGATTATATATCCTTTTCTCTTTATATGTAGGTAGTCCTCAATTTATGACCACAATTGAGCCCAAAATTTATGTTGTTAAGTGAGAAATTTGTTAAGTGAGTTTTGCCCCATTTTACGACTTTCCTTGCCACATTTGTTAAGCGAATCACTGCAGCTGTTAACTTAGTAACACATTTGTTAAGTGAATCTGGCTTCCCCATTGACTTTGCTTGTCAGAAGGTCGCAAAAGGGGATCACCTGACCCCGGGACACTGCAACTGTCATAAGTGTGAGTCAGTTGTCAAGCATCCAAATGTAAATCACATGACCATGGGGTATGCTACAGTGGTCATACGTGTGAAAAATGGTCATAAGTCATAATGTTTTCAATGCCGCCGTAACTTTGAACGGTCATTAAATGAACTGTTGTAAGTCGAGGACTAACTGTATTTGTATGTATGGGTGGATAGATGGGTGAATAATTATATTTCATGCTGGGGTTTGTCTTCAAAGGCTGAAATCTGGCTGCACGAACAAGCACAGAAAGAGGGATGGAGCAAAGCATTGAAACTTCAAGGGCGGAAGACAAAAGAAGGTCTAATAGGGCTGCTTCAAGAGGGAAGCTCAGCAATAATGGTAGAGGTGAGTCTTCCCTTTGGCCTGAAGGATGAAGACCTTGTTTTCTTCCAGGCACTGAGGCCAGAATGTTTATAAAGATGGCATAGGATGGTTGGTGGGTGGATGGATGTTTTTATCAGGGCCTCAGTGCAGTTTACTGTTTTAAGTGGCTTTATTGAATTGTGTTTTTGTGTTGTTCACTGCTCAGGTTTCCTTTTGGCAGATGGGCAGTTATATAAATTGGTTAAATAAATAAATATTAGCCATCTTGGAGCAAGAATGATTATATGGGAATATGCTTCCCCTTAGCATATAGGTGTGCTCTGCCTTGAACATGGTGCTTTTCGATGTTTGGGGCTACGAGTCTCTCTGGAAGGGGTCTTCAATTTTTTTAAAATTTGAACCATTTAAATTAAAAGAATTCGTCCTAAATTCAGACAACCCTTTTGCATTTAAAATGGGCTGCCTCACTTAACCTAGATAGCGAGTTCAAAGTGAACGGTGTCAAACTTAAATGACTGCTTCCAAAATTCCAAAACAGCCTATTTCAAATTCCCAGTGGGATAATTTGACTTTGAAACTGGTCTCTGCACCACTGCTCTCTGACCATAGGCAGCAGGACTAGTGATCAGGGATAGCGAGAATGTCAAAGACAAAGAGAAATGAACATTTGCATTATAGTTTGCTGTAATTCCGAAAAGCCACTCTCGGTATAAGTTTGGAAGCAAGTGCTCTCTTTGAAAAGCCACTTTCTTTACGTCTCCAAGTAACACTATATACATAAATACTGGCTTTTGAGCCTGCTGAGGTAATGCAGGAAATATTCCTGGTCTTTCCCAGATTCAAATATCAGGAAATCTAATTTATCTAAAGTATAGGTCAGTTCACTGGTCATAGGTTTTTAAACACATGGTGTGTTTAGCTTCCTGGGTTTCCCCCTTTATTTTATTGTTTTGGTTGAGCAATACTGGCATTGAATAAAGTGATATAGTGCTGGGATCCTGCTTTTTTGTAATAGGATGCTGCTCAGAGTCTGTGTCAAAGACAAAGAGAGAGCTGCAATGGTTTGGCAACCGTTTTCATAGTCTGGGGGCGGGGGGGAACAGGCAATGGAGCTACTAAGGATCCTATTAACAGCCATTTTACATTCAGTTCTCCTTAGACAAGTACAAACCTTACAGTGGTGGGGCTATCTTTACTGTAGAAGTAGGTCCAGATAATAATTAACTAGTAGTATTGAACACACAGTAAACAAATGTTTTTGGACATTAAAATAGTATTTATCATATATATACCTCTTGCATACGCTATGTTTAGCTTTGATTCATTGTAGTTTTAGAATACAGGATATTCTTACAGGGTAAGGAAGAGAGAAGAATGTCAGATTTCTAAAAATTTAGGATCTCACTTTCACCCAGCTTGACTTTGGGAAAGTCTGTGTGTCTAGCTCTATTTTAACCTCTTTAGTAATATAAGTGCTGGTGAGATATTTCTAAGTTAGCCATGCTTTTCTGCCAGGTAAACTGTGAGACCGATTTCGTGGCCCAAAACGTTAAATTTCAGCAGCTGGTTCAGCAAGTAGCTATTGGAACAATGATTCACCATAAGGAGACCATAGACCAATCAAACACATATGCTAAGGTAAGGATGATGTAAACACATGTATGTGGGCCTCAAAAATATCTGGTAATTTTGAAGAAATGATACTAATGTTTCAAAGCACTGCATTTAAATCTTCTTGCTGGTTGGTTCTTCAGGAGCACCTTCAAACAAAACTCTAGTTGGGCAATTAAAAATGTAGGAGATTTCAAAGGTAGCTTTTTAGGTGGGGACTGGCCAGCATGGCACATGAGACTTACTCTAAGAAACCAGTGCATTGCTGATCAGAAACAGGTATGCATTCCCCATACTGATACTAAGGTATCTTCTCAGAAGTGCCTGCAGAAATGCAATGATTCTTTGGCAATAAGTCCTTCAGAAGAAAAATGCACCTTGCTGCAAAATTGCCTTGTAGCTCATGCCTTCCATCTGTTAAGTAAAGGAATGAAATTTATTTATGTACAATTTCATACATTGCTGTATTGTGAGAAAACCTCTAGTAATCTAGGCCATTTCCTTGTTCAGGATCATCTTAGCCTGAATCCACCATTCTCTGTTTTTACCAGGCTAGAATATGTTCTACTCTTATGGTGGATAAAATTCTCCAGAAAACATAGGAGCTTTATGCTCCAGGACAGGGATCGCTCGGTTTTTTTTTTTTTTCATGGCAATGGTCCATTGTTGACATCTTTTTGTTGGGTGATGGCCATAGTAGATGGACCAATGATGCAAAATAAACAGAATTTCTACATCAATTGATCTGGGGGTTCTGTTCTATTTTGGGAGTTGACAGTTTTGTAGTAGTAGTTGTTGTTGTTGTTGTTTACTTTTTGAGTTGTGTGAAGAGTATCTCAAAACACACAGATTTCAAGTGCTGCTTACCTTAAAATGCTATAAAACATGCCACCGATTATGACTACGGTCAAACTCCAGCAGTGAAACCAAAGAAAGCTCTAGGTTTCATAGGCTACACAACCACCTGTGTCTGTAGACTCCTTACCTTTGCTATGGAAACAAGTGGTGTTGAAATAGTGGAGCTGCAGGGAATTCTTTCTTGGTTTCCCAGTGTCCGTTTGCACCTCTTTAGATATTTGTTGCTAAGCATATGCAGAGAGAGAAACCAGTGTGATTTTGAAAGATACTTTGTTAATGAAACAAAGCTATAGTGCTCATTTTCCTTGCAGCTTTTTTCTTTGGGGGGCATAATTATACTACATCCCGTGTTTGCATTAGTCTTCTGTAAAACCTGCCATATTGAAGCAGTAGCCAGGTAGCATTTTTAGCATCTCTCTGTTGAGAGTACAGGTTTTGCAAGTGAACCTTCCCGCATAATGCAGCTTTTTGCAGGCAAGGTTTTGGCAATGGATCGAGTGTCCTGATTTCACAAGTTCCTGCACACAAGCCCTGCATTAACGTTCCTTTGCAAAAAAAAACAAAAAAAAAAACCGCTATGCAGTGATATGGAGATTGGAGTAGCTACTCGAGCACTTGGGCTAAAAATGCAGCCTCAGTCCTGTTATAGGACACAGAAACCTTCCCCTCAAAAAACACCTCAGTTGAGCTGAGGCCCTGGTAAATATAGACAGCCCAGCATCGCTCTCGATAGTGAGATGGGTGGCATATACATTTAGTATACATGTAGGTAACACTCAAGGTCTCTGATGTATGATTTTGGCCTCTTTGCGAGCTTATTTTATAATGAGATTATTTTCACATTTATTTATTTTTTATAATTAGGAATTGGACGTTGTCGGGAAAGGGTACAGAGTTTACACACATCATCTATGCTAAAGGATATCTAGCAGCATGTCTCAAAGGCTCTGGAAATTGCTGCCCCTTTTGACAGTGGTTAATGGCCATCTTGTATTTTTATTGGATGTCCTGTTCCCATCTCCATCAGAAACTTGGCTAGAATGAAGGAGGCTTCCTCTGTAGTTCTGTTGCACGTTGCCTTCCAGGAAAAGAATAGCACCTACAAGTCAGTTAGGCTTTTTCTCCCTCAAGTGCTTGTCCACCAGTGTTGTTGTACTTATTATGTGTGTTTAAAATTTATTTACTGTTTTTTTTTAAATAGTTCTACTGTTTAACTTGGTTGTAACCCAGCACTACATTAACTAGATAGCAGATGGTCTTTTTAAAAAAAATTAAATACATTTAAAGTTAAATGTTAATTTTTACAAACCAGTAGCTGGCAATTTCTGAAGCTTTCTAGATATGATTTGCTGTAAGAGCACAACAGTCCTATTGAAACAGTCCTATTTCTATTTGTGGGTGGCAGATTGGATGAGTTTGATAAAAGAAAAATACTGCAGGAAAATACTGTAGAAGCCCTTTATTGTTGTTGCTGGGACATTAGACTACTGCTTCTTGCTGACAACTTGCTGCTGATGTGGTTTGCACCTTTCTCTTCATTCCATTTTTATTATTCCAAATTCCTTACCACATCAGAAGAAAAGCAATGCGTACAGCCAAGTCGTTAAAAAGAACTGGTCCCTGGATTTACTTTGCCAGGTTTCCATTAAAAAAAATTAATTGGCGCCATGTTTGAATGTTTTCTAGAGTCTCTTAAATTCTGATGAGCTTTCTCAACTCAGGACAGGACCAGAGGGATCTTTGCTTACTGACCAACTTGCTCTGGCGATAGGTGAGTGTTTGGTGCCCAGTTAATAGCCAGCAACGGGCAGAAAGGGGTGGTAACAATTTCCTCTTTTCGTGCACTGTGTTTTACTTTTGAATGGATGGAATTTATGACTGATGGAGAGATGTAATATTCTGTCTCTATAATTTATATTCCACCTGTTCTCCCAAGAGACGTCCCAAGGCAACGTACATGTAGGCCTCTGCTCATTTATCCCTCCACCTACAACATTCCTGGGAGAGGGAAGTTGGACTGAGAAAGAGTAATTGGCCTAAAGAGACCCAGTCCAGTCTCCGCCATCTGGGGGACGTCCAACTCTTAAACTACTATCCTAATTTTAAGGGGACTCTTCAAATATTCCATCTTACTCCCATTGTTGCTTTGCCACATGTTGGTGAGCCCTGAAACGTTCTCTGCACCTTTAGTGGTTCGTGCTGTTCTCTCTGCTTCTTCTCCTCCTCCCCCCTTTAAAAAAATTTCCCCCCCTCTTTTCTTTTAAAGGCAAGCTAGGCGAGAACATGGTTGTTAAGAGGGCAGCATGCATATCAGTGCCTGAGAATTTCTTCATCGGCTCTTACGTACACGGGTCACCCTCCGAAAGCAGCTCATTGCTTTCTAACATGTTATTTGGCAAATACGGTGCCATGGTGATCTGCAGTTCCTCGGAGGGAGACCCAAAGTCTGACATTACTGAACTGAGCAGGAGACTGGCCCAGCATGTGGTAGGTATGGCCCCTCTCTCTGTGGGCTCTGCGGAAGACGAACCCGGAGATGAATCTGAAACAAAGATGCTTGCCCAGCCATACGTTATGGAGCCAACTATTTCCTTGGGGCAATACCTTCAGCCGACTGGTATATCTGTGTTGGATTTTGTGCGGTTCGAATGTGGAGAAGATCCAGAGTTGTCTGAATCAAGCTAGCCAAGATTGGTCTGTCAGACTGGGAATGTCAGACTAGTTCCCAATTCTGCTTGGGCTTGGGAGCGATTCACAGAAGTAGCTGGTAATGCCAGTAATGCTACATTTAAAGCCAAGAATGAAGAACATTGAACGTCTTTCGAACACACAGAAATGGCTTTTGTGGAATGTGAGCAACAAAATATGGCAAACAGATGTTAATGTAACAAATAAAGTATGAGTTCCTTCTGTGATTGTAATGGTAAGTTTATGAGGGTTGTGGCCTCTGATTCAAGCCTGTCATATTGTTCGCATTAGCTTTCTGAAATGTGACAAATCTGTCTTTATTTTCTGTAAATGAAATCAATAGGATTCTTTGAAACTTACTGTCAGCAAACGCCATGTGCCTTTTGCATACATTTAAAGCGTTTAATCAGAGGGACAGAATATGTATTTTGCTGAGTAATTAATAACTCTGTTATTCTGATTAATGAAGTGTCCGTGAAGAAGAAGAAAAATAAATAGGGTAAAGGATTCATGAGGGGGAAGGAAGGGGTGTGTTTTTCTGAATGCCAGTGACAAGTTGAGACTGGGACTGACAGTCATCCGGAAGACACCAAACGAGAGAGAATTGTCTGTGATGTAAATAGCTGAATCATGAAGAACAGACATTCCTCATACCCCTTGGAAACTTCCTGCAGCCCCTTCTCAGATGAGCACGGGAACAACTATGCTCAATCGTAGTGTGTTAACAATGAAGACTAGAATTGCCTTCCTGCTTCTATTTAAGTCAGTTGTTAAGTCCTTTTAACGTAGTTACTACCAATAAGTAAACTAAGATCTTAAATTTTTCTTGTCCTGCGCCCTCTGTCCCAGATCCTGAAAGAGTCTGGAATAGCAACGGTGGGGCATTGTAGTTGCCGTCCACCAGAAGAATGACTCTTCTTTAATAGAAGATCATGTTCTGTTTCCTGCTGTAGTTTGTAGTATTTGACCAAATCTAACAGGTTACTGTGTCACTGTTGTAGACAAACACATATGTTTAGTAACCCATGCTGAAACTGGCTTTTGCACAGTGTAAGACGGACGTCTTCAGTACCTACATGCAACATCAGTTTGGTTACTTTATGTCCATATTAACTTTCTAAAGAGATGACATCTTTTAGCATAGCTTAGGCCAGTGATGGCGACCTATGATATATATGTTAAAGTGATACAGTGACATTTTAGGTGATAAGCTAGCATTCACCAACACTCAACTATTCTTGAAAGTACACTCCACTGTTGCATAATTTTCAGAGGCTGTGTGAGAACCGGGTATGCGCTCCCGCAGCCTCTGGATCCTCTGAAAATTGCCCAAGAACGGTGTTCTTTCACATGGTTTTTGGAGGCTGCGGAGAAGTTTCTCTGAAGTTTCTTCAAGGACAAAGGTCTCATGGACCTGACCCAGCCTGGGCTAGTTCCACAGGGTTCTATCAACAGAAAGAGAATACCGCTTGAAATAGTGTGTGGCAGATCCTGGTAAGTACTGAATCTCGGGGGCAATTACAGCGTTCCCCAAGGTTTGTGCATCTTGGGGAACAGTGTGAGTTGGCCTGGTGGTGGTGGACAACTTTAGGTCTAACCTTGGTGGTGCGCTGCTGATTGTCACTGTTCAAAGTGGCCTAGATGGGGGCAGGAGATAGTTTTTTCTCTTTTATCCAGGGGTGTGTGGTCTGATACATCAGTAGAATCAAGTTAGACAATTACTAGAAACCAGCATGGCTTTGTCCAAAACGGATAATGCCAGACAAAACTTATTGCCGTCTTTGACAAAGTGACTAAATTGGTGGATCAGGGTAATACTGTGGACATAGTTTACTTAGACTTCACTAAGGCATTTGACAAAATGGACCGCAGCCTACGTCTTGGTAAGATAGAAAAATGTGAGATAGACAATACCACCACCAGATGGATTCGCAATTGGCTGACCAACCGCACTCAGCAAGTAATCCTCAATGGATTACATGGAGGGAAGCATGCACTACATCTACATGGAGGGAAGCATGCACTGAGATACCCCAAGATTCTGTCTTAGGCCCAGTACTCTTCAACAATTTAGAGGAGATAGAAGGGGAAACTCATCAAGCTAGGTGAAATAGCCAACACTTTAGAAGATGGGCTCACGATCCAGAAGGATCTTGGCAGACTTGAACACTGGGTCCTATCTCACAAAATGCAATTCAGTGGTGAGATTAGTAAGGTCTTACACTTGGGCAAGAAAAACCAAATGCCTAGGTATAGAATAGGTGGTACCTGGCTCAACAGCAGTAACTGAGAGGGATCTAGATGTCCTAATGGGACAGCAAGTAAGAGCCAGCAGTGTGCTGTGGCTCCCCAAAAAAGCCTGTGCAGTCCTGGGCCTCATCAATAGAGTACCCTGTTTCCCCCAAAATAAGACATCCCCTGATAATAAGCCCAATCGGGCTTTTGAGTGCATGGCAATAAGGCCAAGGGCTTATTTCAGGGTTCAAAAAAAATATATAGGATAGGGTCTTATTTTCGGGGAAACACGGTAGTAGTATCAAGATCATGTGAAGCGTTAGTATCATTTTATACTGCACTGGTAAGACCACACTTGGAATAATGGAATACTGTGCTCAGTTTTGGTCAACACAATACTAAAATAATGTTGAGACTCTTTGAAAAAGAGTGCAGAAAAGAGCAACGAAGATGATTCAGGGGCTGGAAGCTAAATCATGCCATGAATGGAACTGGGTGTGTCTAGTCTTAATGAAGAGAAGGACTAGGGGTGACATGCTAGTAGTCTTCCAATATTTGAGGGGCTGCCACAGAGAAGAGGGGATCAACCTATTCTCCAAAGCACCTGAGGGCAGGACAAGGAATGACGGATGAAAGCTTATCAAAGAGAGATTCAATCTAGAATTGAGGAGAAATTTCTTAACTGTGAGGACAATTAATCCATGGAATGGCTTGTCTCCAGAAGTTGTAGGTGCCCCATCATTGGAGGTTTTTAAGAAAAGATTGGGCAGCCATTTGCCTGGGATGGAATGAGTGTGCTGTGTGAGCAGGGGGTTGAACTAGAAGACCTCCAAGGTCCCTTAGCAATAGCAATAGCACTTAGACTTATATACCGCTTCACAGTGCTTTACAGCCCTCTCTAAGCGGTTCACAGAGTCAGCATATTGGCCCCAACAATCTGGGTCCTCATTTTACCCACCTCGGAAGGATGGAAGGCTGAGTCAACCTTGAGCCGGTGAGATTTGAACCGCCGAACTGCAGCTAGCAGTCAGCTGAAGTAGCCTGCAGTGCTGCACTCTAACCACTGCGCCACCCTTCCCACTCTGTTATTCTGTACACTATAATTTTGTGACCAATCCTTGCATTCATGACCTTCACAGTCCGTAAAAGAAAGAAAAGTTGAAGTAGGATCATACACACAATTGCTGTTTCATTTAGTGACAGCTTTACCTAATGACCAAGTTGCCAATCCCAATTGTTAAATGAGAACTGCCTGATGCAGGAGCTGAAAGCATCCTGTTCGTTGGTGCTGGATAAAAGATGGCTTACTTGTACACAATGCCAAAATGGGAGCCGCTGAGATGTGCTTCTGCAGCAGTGTGTGTGCTCAGGAATTTGTTGTGAACTATGCCTGATTGTGAGTAATTGGAAGCATATCAGGGAAAGAAAGCAAGGCAGGCTTATTAGAGTTTCCTCAAGTCAAAGCTAGAACAGAGGTTGTAGAAGATTGCACTAAGTTAAGGTAAATCGGGCTTTTGGTATATATTCTTGTGCTTAGATAAACCTTGATAGATGGCAATCAGTGTGGTAGATGACAGGTCCTGAAACTGTTGTGAGCAACTTAGAGGAGGGCTGAAATATTTTTTTTAAAAAAACATATACTATATATAAAAAAAATAAAGCATATGTATCTTGTCAAGAAATTAGCTTATTCCATTATTTAATTTTCTGGGCTTTATATCTGGCATTCCCTTCAGGTGCTTAATGTGGCACTATGTAATATGATGTAGGCTGAACTGAGAATGAGTGCCTGTCCCACAGAATGAAATCCAGTCATTAAAAGTAAGTAATATGCTTGTTTCTTGCCCAGCCCTAACCTCCAATTGTTCGTTTTATTCATGGGTAATACAAATTCACATATAATTTTAAAAAGTGCAAGGGCAAGAACAATCACCTTGCTAAACTTCTGAAATGAAGCATCTATAATTCAGGGCCCTTTGTATGCAACCTTAAAGGGGAAGGCAAGTCTGTGAATCACTGGATAGCCTCAGGTACCCATCCAGCCCAATAGCAATAGCACTTAGACTTATATACCGCTTCACAGTGCTTTACAGCACTCTCTAAGCGGTTTACAATGTCAGCACATTGCCCCCAGCAATCTGGGTCCTCATTTAACCAACCTCAGAAGGATGGAAGGCTGAGTCAACCTTGAGCCAGTCAGGCTCGAACTTCTAACAGTGAGTTGAATTAGCCTGCAATACTGCATTCTAACCATTGTGCCACCACAGTTCCTAACCAGCATAATCATTAGGAATAATGGGAGTTGTAATCCAAGAACGCCGGAAAGGTCTCCCTTTCACAGTTCCAATATTCCTTGAAAATAGATAAGGGTCAGAGCAAATAAGGTACTATTCACATATTTAATGATGATCATGTAACAGTACATGCTTCAAAGCAACAGCCCTGCCAAAAAGCTTGGATTTCCAGGGGTCAACCCAGTTGCTATTTATAGGGTAGATATTTGCCCAAAGCACAGCATCAATTACTAGTGGATCTGCCAAGTTTCAGCAGTTCAGTTTACTTCACAAGCAATGACTTTTCTGCTAATGAAGGCTTGTTAGAGAGTGGGTAGTTGATGGCAGCGGGGAGAATAAACTTCCTGGACAGCAGCAGCCCTTAATAGATTAAAACAACTTTCTGAATGTACTTAGGCCCAATATGGATACGCTCTTAAAAGAAAGACAGCTCCTGAAGCAAGCTGCTTCTGGACTTGGCTCCTTCTCGAACGCAAGAAAAACCCAAGAAAGATGGTTCCCATTTTCGAGTTTGAGAAATGCTATATTTTCTTTTTCCTCAGAAAAGACCCCTTTCTTTTTTCATGTGAAGTTGCTTCCAAGAAGGCAGGGTAGCAAATTTTTCCCGGGGGATTCCAAAGACTCTCATAAAATCATCATCTGACAGGAAATTCTATGGATGGGGAAAAATAACAACAGATGAGTAAGAAGGATGAGGCTGGAGCAGAGTGTAGAAACAATGGGATTTCTCCCAATTAGGTTAAAATTAGCTCTACAGATCCCACCAGACTAAATTAATCATGCCAATTGCTTTTAAAAGACTTATTTTGATTACAGGAAGAAACCACACTGGATAGTCTATTCTATTGAAACGTAAAGGGCTTACCACACTGAACATTATGCACTGGAAAACATAACTTGATGCTGTTTAGAATATGGTTGTCATGAGAAACCTTTGGCAAAGGACTAAAAAAATGGATTGAGGAAATGATAAAGGAATTAACACGTGCTGTCCCAGTTATTTAACTGCAGGCTGAGTATATAAGAGGGAAAAATAAGCCTTCAATGAGAGAGTTAGGGCTAGAATCCTTCCTAATTTTGTAGATGAATGAGAACTGGAGAGATATACTTGGCATTGAGTTGCAATTCGAGCTTCTGAAATCCCTATTTGTGGAGTGTGTGCGTGTGTTTTAAGTCCAGGTTTATCTCTTAATCTGCTGTTTATGATTTCAGAAGCCTGGCATGTTACCAGGTATAACCCAAAATATTTAGAGCTGATTGTGCAGCCATGAGAATTAGGAATATACTACCTGTAAGTCTAAAATGATCAATCCTGCCCCTCAGTTTTAAAACAACAGGCATGTCTTTATGGAATCTTTGAGGCTAAGTCTGGTTACTTTTCTCAGCCCATGGCAAATGCTTGATAGGACTCACCTCCTTCTTAGCAGGATCCACATCTTTGGGTAAGTCCTCCAGGCTGGAGAGCAGAACTTCTAGAGAATAGTTTGCACTCTTGGTGCTGCTCAGGGTCTCAAGTCCGTCATCCTAAACAGAGCACAACAAATTCTTAAAAGCTTGCTGAAAATTTTATCTCCTGGACCAGTCTTCTGGTATCCTCAAAAGAAGTGGAACTAAAACTCCCAGGCTTCCCTGCTAGAATGGTTTTCCAAAACATCTAGAGGTTATTGGCAGGACATTCCATAGCAGGGAAAAGACATCCGTGGCCTCTCCTCAGATGTAGCCCTAGATAACAACCAATGGTAAATGAGGCTGGAAATTGTAGGTAAACAGATGGAAGGTCACAGGTTCCCCATCCCTCTTCTAGCCTAATGTTTGCTGGTGCCCTCTTTTGCAAAGATTTAGTCATATCTCATCGTTAAATACCAAATGGCTTAATTTAAAGAGTAAGAATGACCTTTTCTGCCCTATGTTCTCTCACTGTTTTAGGTATGCAATGTTTTCTCCTGCTGATTCTCTGCTTTGGGGACAAGTTGTACCTGCTGCAGAGATTAGGCAGAGCAGCTGGTTACCAGTAAAGGTGTTTGCAGGGGGAAAATAACAATGAACTGTGTAGGATGTTGTGGAAACCCTTCTCTGAAAATAGATCCTTTGGTCTTAACAGGAGCTTTAAATTATTCTATCACTGCCACCATCTTTGAGCAGCACACAAGCTTAGAAATGACCTTTGCCCAGGAAACTTATGCCACCAGGCTTGAAATTCTGGGCTTGGACAATCTGGAACTGCGCCGCCTGCGGTCCGATCTAAGCATAGTACACAAAATTGTTGCTACGTCTTACCTGTCAACGACTTCTTCAGCTTCAACCACAATAATACACAGGCAAACAATAGATACAAACTCAAGGTAAACCACTCCAAACTCGATTGCAGAAAATACGACTTCAGCAACAGAGTGGTCAACGCCTGGAATGCTCTACCTGACTCCATTGTTACAGCCTCAAACCCTCACAGCTTCAACCTCAAACTGTCTACCGTGGACCTTGCCCCATTCCTAAGAGGTCCGTAAAGAGGGCGTGCATAAGCGCACTAACGTGCCTACCGTCCCTGTCTTACTGTCCCCATTTATCTGTATTTCCTTTGTTTATGTTTATACCTATACCTGCTATCTTGTACATGTTTGACAAACAAACAAACAAACAAACAAACAAACAAACTCAAAAACATGTCATCAATCCAAAGCCTTCTTCACTGAGGTACTGAAGAAGCTAAGAGGGGATGGGTAGAGGAAGGTGAACAGAAGTGCATCAACACGAGCCCAGTGTGCTACATTGATTTATAAGGCTGCATGATGGAATATGTAATGTGACCGGAGCTCATAGGCAAATCATGTTTTCAGTTTCCAACATTTCCTGTTTAAAGGATGGAAGCAGTTTCTAAGAAAGCCTCTTTATCCGAGGCCATGGAGAGCTACTATAGAAAATACAAGAATGTATCATCTTGGATCACATATGTTCCTTCGGTATTACTGAATTGTAATGTCTAGTATCTTCCCATAATGCCTGGTATCTTTTGGGCACCAGGATTTAGCAACATCTGAAGGACCACTACGTCTCCACCTCTGGGCTCATAGGATCAGTGACTGGATATGACTGAAATACAGCAGCTTCTAATTTCTCTTCCAGCCAATTGCTTAACCATGGGCAGCGGTTCTCCCAGTATAAGCAAACTGACTTACACCTGCGATTCTGATAACGTCATTGGCATCTCTTAGTTCCTTCTTCAGCTGCTCGTACGTCTTCCCTTCCTGCAAAGAACACAAAAGCTCATCACTTAGAGAGTCATTTCACCATTAAATATGAGTGCTGGGAACTGAACTTGTGATATACACACGGAGGAGAGTCACTCTCAACTGTAAACTGGGAAGTTGAGAAAATCTGTCTACCAATCTGCACTACACCCTGGTCACACGACCACACCTTTTAAATACCCTTCGTCCCATTGAAAAGAACGGGAAGGAGGAACGTCTGCCCTGGCAGTCCCTTATTACAAGAGTATTGTACTGGAATTATAAGAAGTAGTATATTAACCCTTGGAATGTTCAATATAGCTATCAAATGTTGTTTTAAGTTTGGAATAAATTCTTTTTCAACATTAAATGGAGAAATTCTATATTCACCAAACAAAATTTGGACATACAGGTATGGTTTCTAATACGGTACTAATAATATTCTGAGGGAGATGTGCGGTTCTTAAATATGATAAATGAATAGATAAATAAATATTTGTAATGCTAAATGTCCAAATACACAAAATATGTGCTTTATTCATTTTTAAAAAGTCATATGCTGATGGCTTCTAATTAAATATTCCAGGGCTGAGGTAATAATCCTCACAAAAAAGAAACAATGTGTTTTAGATATACTATACCGGTAGTTTTCACTTACGCTCCATTTGTTAGGATCCCAAGCCAGGAACCAGCCAGTGAAGTTGGGTGGTTCAAAACCTTGCTTAATCACTAGGATGGGAGTATCAACCTCCCTCCCACTAGGGTGGGTTAGCAGATATTCCTGCGCAGTTGCCAATGCCTCCTTCTTCTCAACCTCATTGGCATCTTTGCCAACCCACATGAACACCTGAGGAGGGGGAAAGGGGAGAAGAGCAGCAGTTTTCAAGTAACTTGAACGAAAGACGAAACTTTTAGCTTGGAAATGGTGAGAGTTAGGAATTCTTCTGCTGAAACAAGACTCTAACTAGACGTGAGTTTTAAAGCCTGTTGAGTTTTAGGACCAGTGCTGTAGGAAGAGTTTACAGTAGTCTATTGTTGTAAAAAAAAATTTAGAAGAATCTGGTAACATCTCTGTTATGTTCTAACTGTTTCAACTGTGTTGCATGGTTCCAACCAGGTCCAGCGTTTGAGCGGGAAAAAGCTCAAACGCTATTGGCTGGTCTGTCTGACAGCTCCCTATAAAAGGGCAAGCTGTCAGACTGCTCTTTGCTGGTTGCTTACACAAGAGCTGAAATAAAGAGCTGCTTTGGAAGTCTGTCTCCTGTCATCTCTACCCACTATCTAACAGTGGCGACGAGGGCTTGGGCCAGGAGAACTGTGACTAGCTTCTTCAGCACTTTCAACCAGCCAGGCAGACATCTCAAACGCTATTGGCTGGTCTGTCTGACAGCTCCCTATAAAAGGGCAAGCTGTCAGACTGCTCTTTGCTGGTTGCTTACACAAGAGCTGAAATAAAGAGCTGCTTTGGAAGTCTGTCTCCTGTCATCTCTACCCACTATCTAACAGTGGCGACGAGGGCTTGGGCCAGGAGAACTGTGACTAGCTTCTTCAGCACTTTCAACCAGCCAGGCAGACATCT
>QLTV01003097.1:879804-890431 GCA_003457575.1 Thermophis baileyi
GACACATCGATCAGCTAAGACACAGAGTGGGAGACTCGTGGTTGCGTCGACCCGAAGCCGAGCCACCATCGCGGAGTCAAACAGACACTTTCCAAAAATGCGGGTCTCCGCCCCGCCAAACATACAGTCCCTGCGAACCAGACAATAGCGGGAGAGACCGGGCCCTAGCTACACGACTACACAGACCACTTATCTCAACCCGATAAGGCGAGCGGAGGCACCTACCAGGAACTAGGGAGCTCGAACGAAGCCGACCGGGGCCAGAGGACCGGGAGATCGAATCTTCAGCCGCCACGCCTGGAGGCCGGTTCCAGATTTTTCCACAGGACGAGGACGGAGCAACACAAGCCATGCCCACGCCGAACGAAGACTCCAGAGAGACTGAATCGCGCAGGCCCAGTAGGACCTTACGGCGGCCCGCCTATTTGCGCGACTACGTCACCCACACTAATACCGGATTGGACAATTGCTGAACTATGAGGGGAGGGGTGTTGTGTTCCGACTTAACAAGCAGGTATTTGCATACCCGCCGCTGATTGGGTTAAATCAGTGGCGGGGAGTTTGAAGCATTGTCACTGGCCAAGCTGGCTGCGGGGAGCTCCATAAAGGCGGCTTCCCTGCCGCCAGCCGTCAGACTACTGTAGTTAGTGCTAGCCGTTATTAAAGTGCTGAACGGGTCTTTCGTCTTGGCTGTTATTCCCGCGCCTATCTAACAGATATATTAACCCAGTTACCTAGAAATGCAATGTGCTATGGCTATTTTCATTGTATATCTTATTTGTCCTTCATGAATCCTATGTCAGAAAAGCTGTTTTTGTTATCTTGGAAGCTTAACATTTTGAGCATGAGGCAGATTCTGGGTCAGGCTAACCCACCTCCCTTTCCATCCCCTTCTAAATAGCTGGCATTTGAGAACTGAGGCTGTCTGCTATTCAAGGTTGTACTCAGTCCTTAACACTAATATTCATTAAAGGCTTTATCCTCCATGATTTTGTGAGTCCCCTCAAGTCCACCAAGTTTGTAGCCATCAATATATCTTGTGACATGATGTTTTAGTTAAACAGAGGTACATTACAAAGCTCCTTGCATTTAGCTTCAGTGGAGTGAAGCACGTTGCATGCTCTAGATGGGAATAGAATAGAATAGAATAGAATTTTTTATTGGCCAAGTGTGATTGGACACACAAGGAATTTGTCTTGGTGCATATGCTCTCAGTGTACATAAAAGAAAAGATAAGTTCGTCAAGAATCATAAGGTACAACACTCAATGATAGTCCAGGTACAAATAAGCAATCAAGTCACAGTAGGAACCAGTCAATATAAATTGTAAGGATACAAGAATATATAAGAATATTTGAACATCGGAGTTCATAGTTTTGCTTTTAGTTTAGAGGTTGAGGTGAAAATTTAGCTTCTAGCTAAATTTTCACCTCAACCTCTAAACTATTTATGTATCCATCTATTATCTATCTTCTATCTTTCATGTATCTTAGAATATAACACCACCCTCCAATGCTAAAAGGAACTAAGGTGTCAAAAACTGCCTTTAACTTTCTAATAAGCAAGATTAAAACATGAAGGAATCAGAGATATGCACATCTAAAAAATGATAGAGGTTGAAAAGAAGGAGGTTTCCCTGCTCCCAAATATCACCTGGTCCCATGTATCCAGCAGCATAACATCACTTTCACTCAGATCATCTTGAGTAAAGTCAGTTATCTCAATGACCACAAAACGCCCAGTTTTGTTGGAGCATTCAAAAAGCCGTGGAGGATGATCAGGGATCTCTTGCTGCAGTCTGCAAGACAAAGATGGATAAGGTGACCTAGATCCTTCAAGATGGGCAACCACTTAGGTTGCTAAACTGTCCCTGCAGATCCAGCCAACTCTACAAAAAAAATGATGAACCCTGGAAGCATCCTCAAGAACATCTGGAGAGCCACAAATCCTCCACCCTTGCTCCAGGTCTCACTTACAGAGACTCCAAAATTGTATGGATGGAGGCTGGATAACAAAGCCTCAGATCAGCTGACTCTTTCTCCGACCTCTTTATTTATATTAGGTTGTATCTAGCAGAAATCTCTCATGAATGGAATAGTTTACTGCAGGGGTGTCAAACTCAAGGCCCGGGGGCCGGATCTGGCCCGCCGGGGTGCTTAGATTTGGCCCGCTGGGCCACTCTGGAAACAGCAAAGGACCGGCCCGCGGTGCACAAATTCAAACATCAAACAAACATTTAACTCAAAAAATTATACAGTAATAACTAGTAGCCGTAGAAATAATTTCAGCTTATGAGTTAAAGGCCCAGTTAAAGACCCTATAAAATAAAAAATGGCCTCTTTGGAAGATTTCACACTAGGTTTAGCAAACATTCTGAAGAAAGTCAAAATATTAATGATTGAGATAAAAGTCATTAGAGTGTTGCAGTGGCCTAGAGGTGGAGCTCTTGCCTCACAATCAGGAGGCTGTGAGTTCAATCCTAGGTAGCGGCAGATATTTCTCTCTCTGGGCACAATGTGAAAATATCTGCTGTGAACTCTGCATTGGTGACAGGAAGGGCATCTGGCCAGTAAACACTCAGCTCCATACAGTTGCCCCGACTCTACCCCGATGCAAGGGATTACGGGGTCATTAAAAGACAAAAAAAATAGAAGTTATTACTTTTTATCACTTGAATAAGGGGCTTTGCCTCCAAGCAGCTCCCAAAATTCAGCCGGTTCTTGTCCCTCAGCCACAGTCTCTTGAAGTCCGTCACAGATAATAGCAGCCAGCTCCTTAGCCATTTCTCGTTCATCTCCACTAGAACCCTGCCATGAAAACCACAGAAGTGGGGTGGAAACCACAGAGAAGTAGAAGCATTGGGTAGAAATACTATCCAGTTTCATCTCTTCTCAAACTTTCTTAAATAAAAATCAACGAATTCTCCCTCTTCCCTAAAAGCCTAGATTCTGTGTGGCAAATAATCATTTTATTTTAATTGTGCATGTATGAATGCACACCGTTCCTTCTGATGTAAAATAGTAAAATAAAGGCCATTGTCGTAATGACTTGGAAGTTAATGGAAGGCTAATGTAGAAATTTTCTCCAACTCCTAAAGCTCTTGGTCTCACCTTGCCATACCATAGGTAATGGTCTCCCTGTGTCTTAAGCAAGAAGACATCATTGGAATTGAGAGATGCAGCAGAAGCCGGCACCTCCACTGCTTTTCTGTTGAAAATCTCTATTCCATGGATCTGGAAGAGCCTCACTGGGGGTTCCAATTCATTTCTGTCTTTCCTGGATGTCCCGCCCTGCAGAGAATGTGACAAAAAGGCAGAACAAACCAACTTCGCTGCAAACCAAATTTGTGATGCAAAAGGCACCCTCCAGGTGTTTTTTGACCAACTCCCATCAGCAGAGCTGATGGCAAAGGATTCTGGGAGTTGTAGACTGAAACATCTGAAAGATACCATGTAATTTAGACTTTTATTATTACGATGATCTGCAGTTTTGTTAAGGTTAAGACTGGCTGAATAATTTTCATTTATCATGCAAATCACTGGAAGACTTGAAGGACCAGGTTAGGTTATTCTAGAGAAAGTCTGTGTAGTACCGGTAACTAAGGATCAACATTGGCTTGATGGCACATAGTCAATCAAAATTTAATAAAAAAAATATTTCAGGATGGAATGATATTATGACTTTCAAAAAATTTCTGTGATGACTTATTTTCCAATGTCATTGGAATTATGCAATATTGTCATCACATATGGAAGAAGGTTCCAATCTGTTTATTGCATTCCCAACATTTCAGGGAAACAGAGCTGCTAATTTTAATAACTGTAACTGGAATATTTGAAGTAAATTTAATACTTTTTCTGTTCCCACTGCTCCATCTCTATTAGCATATTCAACTTTTGCATCCATTTAATCATATAATCTTCGACTTGTTCAGATTCTGTGACATATTTTACTATATTTCATTGTGCCTAACAAATGTTGAGTATTATGAATTAGAAGATTTTTTCAGATTCTCAAAATTCCCTTTTGTTTCCCTAATTCTTTTGTTGCTGAGCTGATTATCTGAAGGTATTGAAACCAGTGAAATGTGGGAATGCACCGGGTAGCAAAAGACTAAAAAATCTTTAATGCTGTCCTGTTCATAATAAAATCTTACATTGCCTTTCTATTTCTTTAGTATCTTCCTCAACATAGACATTCATAGGCAAGAAGGGGAATCTCTGAGTTTATTCCTTTCCTGTATTTGTCCCAGGCATTCAATAAGTTACTTAATAACAGAATAACAAAGTTGGAAGGATCCTTGGAGGTCTTCTAGTCCAACTCCCTACTATTTCAAGCAAATGGCTGCCCCATCTCTTCTTAAAAATCTCAAGTGTTGGAGCACCCACAACCTCTGAAGGCAAGCCGTTCCTCTGATTAATTGTTCTCACTGTCAGGAAATTTCTCCTTAGTTCTAGGCTTGTTCTCTCCTTGATTAATTTCCATCCATTGCTTCTTGTCCTGCCATATGTAATCTCTTGAAAATAACTTATTTTTGTTTGTGTCAACCCAGATGTATCTGTGCATCCTCTCTGGAAGATCTGCCTCTTCCACAGACATGACTGAACTAAAAGGACATAAGACCCATTCTGGAATCCATTAGCTAACATAGGAATACAAGGTGAGGCCTTAGCAGAGGTTTTTATCCAGACATTTTTTCCCCAATAATTGTTTTGCAAGAAACAATTGTTGTTATCTCTCAATCTCATTTGGAGCCTGTATGTCAGGGGTGCCTAACTTGAGGGAAGTCACCCCTCCTAGAAGAATGAAATAGTTTGAGGAATATTTAAAAAGGCAAAATATTATATTTTCCTAAAGGAAAAATGTGTTTCTAAACCTACTCCCTGCCCCCAGCAGATATTTGGTGCCCATTAAGAAAGACTGGGCCATCCTATCTACAAGACAAAAGACCTTCAGCTCCAGGGTGATGGGATTAAGACATGACCCTCCAGGACATAATAGGATTATCTATCAGCAGGGCTCACTGCATTGCAAAATCTCCTAAGGACATTACATCAGCCCAAGCTTCAACCAAACTTCTCAGACAACCTACAGGGTTAGCTATGACCCCTACAACAGCCAATAGAATACATGTTCTTGCACAGGAACAGGAAGTTCAAGTTCAAAGCCCAAGAGAAGGTATAAATATCTCTCACTCTCCACTCCATGCGGTCAGCTGCCCAGAACCACCCATGTGCTTCTGCTTCACCATTAAACCCTCTTTCCAATCAGCCTCCAGGTTTCCAGTGTCTTTCTCCCAGCTTGGAACTGAATCAGATGGATATTTCTCCCAACACTACTATATCAGAGGTGGTATTCAGCCAGTTCACACCAGTTTGCGTGAACCGTTGGCGGAAATTTGGCCAAGGTTGCCGAACTGGTAGTGATGGCCAGCTGGCCACGCCCCCGAACCGGTCCCCCGGTCGCCGCTCGCTCACCCCACCCGCCATGTTCGTCGACGCCATGTTCTTTACGCACACGCATCCCATTGTCTTGCAAGTCCAATGGGATGCGCATGCGCGAAGAACATGGTGGCGACGGCATGGCAGCAGCTTTTCCCACGACCTCCGGTACTTTTCAGAGGCTTCTTTGCCAGCTGCTTTCCAGCAGCAGCGGCTGGCTGGGGGCCACCGAAAACTCCGGTCAGCTTGCCTTCCGGACTCTGGACCAGCCGCCGCGGAAGGTAAGCAGCCCGAACAAAGAGGCGGTGGTGGGGGAGGAAGCAGGGCTAGGGCCAGGGCCAGGGCCGTTAAAGGAGGGGAAACAGGGGCGACTGGCGAAGGGAGGGCGGGGGTAGATAGGTGGAAATTCCAAAAATTTTCCTACCTTTTCCTGTGGGTGTGGCTAGGGGGGGGTCATGTGACTGAGTGGGCGTGCTCTTCTCTGCACTTTTTCTAGAGTCTCAACATCTTTTTTATAGTATGGTGACCAAAACTGGATGCAGTATTTTTGTGGGAGAGTAGATGCTGCATAAACCTGTTTCCTACCTCAAAGATAACAAGTTTGCCTTTGAAGATGGCCAGGAAGTGACGTGGCTCCTTGCCCATATTCACTCGGACCTGCACAGGTTCCCCATTGAATTGTTGATCCATTTGGACTGCAAGATAAGCTGAGGCTGCAAGCTCATCCACTGTTGTATGGCGTCCCTGGATAACATAGAGAAAACACTACATGGTTTAATTGGGAAGGAATTGTGGCTGCTATTGCCGTCTTACACTTACAGTACGCATTGCTTAAGAATCACCACTTGTATGTCTCATTAGCGGTCTTGGAATTAGACTGGCGAGATCTGGGTTCAAATCTCCATTTAGCCCTGTCATCACTGACTGATTGTAACATCAGGAGCTCTCTGTCTAATCTACTTCACAAAACGTTTTATGTAGGTGAAATCTCTACCTGTCTACCTAAGCCTGTTATGGAGAGATTTGAATTCAGATTTTATAAGAGTAGGTACTAACACTTTGGATTAATCGCAAGAGATGATATAAATCTACTTCACAAGCAAGTAATACATCTTTATCTCCAGCTAGCTTTGAAATTTCAGTTGTAAAACACTATGATGAGATATCTGTGGCAATTCTCAGTCTCTATGATTTCATCATAGCTGAGACAACTATGATGAAATCAGCAAACTTGAAAAGGGGTGATCGATCCAATTTTCTGTCCTCATATCAATTGTCTCACTGAAATACAGACATTTATCCTTATATTTTCTCCTCCACTGCTAAAAACATGGGAGGGGGGAGGATTAGAACAAGGCAATGACACATAAAGAAAGATCTGGACCTGTTCCTAAACTGCTCCAGTGCCATCTATATGGAGGACATTCTGTTGAAATTGCTAATATATATTGTGGACCTAGGTCCTAGGAAGATGCAGGGAGGGTTCAAGGAAACAAATCACTTTATAGTAGATTGTAGCACAATGTAAATACTGTATTCTCAAGCCTTGGAGAACAATTCTTTCATTGCCTAGCCAGATCCAGTGCATAAGCCAGTGCTTCCTAATTTTTTCCCTTCATGACCCCAAACCCCTTAGCAGAATGTCCTTTTTACCCAATGTAGGGAAAACACTTTAAGTCAATCTAAATATCTCTGTTGTGATAGATTCATGTGTTATTACCCAAACAAAGCCCACTTTTACCCAATTTGGGATAATAAGTCCTGGTTTGAATTCAAAGAAATTGCTTGTACCTGTTAAGAATGTATATGGAGATTCTCAGTCATTCAGGTCATGGTTGTCCCAAAGGTGCTTTTTAAAAAGGCAACTGGACTTTTTTGTTTTTTCCTTGAAGACGTTTCGCTTCTCATCCAAGAAGCTTCTTCAGTTCAGAGCAAGAACTTCTTGGATGAGAAGTGAAACGTCTTCAAGGAAAAAACAAGGAAGCCCAGTTGCTGTCAGGGTTCCAAGTAACACCCCCAACAGAATCAAAACTCCGAGGCAGGCATTTTCCTCAAAGCTTGAATTTATTAGAGGTGTCATATTGGCACATCTGGGAAAACCCGAATCTGAAAGTCCCCCGGGTTTTCCACACACAAAGTAAAGTCAAACTTCCTTCCCCTCCATCCACATGGGCATCACATGGTCCAATCAGGTCACTGTCCCAACTGTAGTTGACTTCCAGTCACGCCTCCCCAGGTGCAGGCTGAACCCCAGACTCCCAAGGGAAAAATGTTGTTATAACTACACACCCCACACTGTCTCCACCGCCCCACTCCCGTTCCCACAGCTTGCCCATCCACCGCTGTGGCAGCCCTGAAGACTCCAATTAAAGATGGCTCCAGGGCTGACAGTTGCCTTTAAAAAAAAAAACACTTTTGGGACACCTGTTTAGAAGCTTCACATTTGAGATTCTACACCTACCTGCCAGATGTAAAGTATGTAATGTGGCTTATTTTTCAACTCATAGGTATACAGAATTAAATAGCAGTCTCCACCATAGAAAAATCCATGCCATTGTTTGTCCACTTCTACCAACTCCAGGTTCTCAATCCTCCAGATCTGTTGAGGAAAAAATGTGTTGCCTTTCTAACTTTTAACTTCTTGAGATGAATAATAATAATAATAATAATAATAATAATAATAATAATAATAATAAGAATAATAATAATAATAATAATAATAATAATAATAATAATAATAATAATAATAATAATAATAATAATACATGAGGCATTTGCTTTGTGGACTGGTAGTTGAAATGGATGCCCAACCTTATCTACATCTTTTGACCTACTAACATTTCAAGACCTGCATACCGTAGATATTGTAGATATTTCCTATAGATCCTTATTTGTAATGAAAAAAACATATATGAAATGATAGAAAAATGTGGGAAAGTTAGAAATTGATGATGACTGTGTCTGGACTTTCAGTAAAAAATCTGTGAATAAGACAGTGTGTTTGCACATTAATAGTTTCATCTGGAAGCACACCAGATTCCAGCAGGCATATGTTTCACGCTTCCAAGTTTCTAGCATTTGTGACCTAGCACATGTATAAGCACAGATATGGATCCCTCCAAATATCAAAAGCTAAGAGACAAACACTCCTATTCTATAGTCAGTATATATAATAGGAACGTAAAGGAGTCCCTGCGGATTTTACTCCGCTAGTTGTTGCTGACTATAGGGGGCAGCATTGCTCATCTCCGTTTCATGGAGCCAGCGCTGTCCAAAGATGTTTCCGGGGTCGTGTGGCCAGCATGATGTCACGGTGCGCTGTTATGGAGCACAGAATATATAATGCCTGGCATGATAATGATGCTATGTTGTACATCTCTGTGCCTGCAGAATTCGCTATTCCCTATCAGAGATAGAATAGAATGAATGAGCTGGAAGGGACCTAGGAGGTCTTCTAGTCCAGCCCCCTGCTCAAGCAGGAGAAGCTATACCCATTTCAGATAAGTGACTGTCTAGTCTCTTCTTAAAAACATCCAGTGATGGAGCGCCCACAACTTCTGAAGGCAAGCTGTTCTACTGGTTTATTGTCCTCACTGTTAGGAAATTTCTCCTTAATTCCAGGTTGCTTCTCTCTTTGATCAGTTATCAAGAAGATTCAATTTAAGAAACAGGGGGGAAAAAAAGTCGGGTTATATTCGCAAGAAAGTCAACAGAGAGAATTCAGAATTCCACAGCAGAAAAGAAGAAATTGTTAACTCTTACCTCAACGTTTCCTTCCCCATCATCTACCATCCTCTCCTGGGCTGCCAACTGTGGCAAAGCATGCAAGGCAATAACGTCAAATCTCTCCTGGCTCACCTTAGCTTGAAAAGAAGGATGGGATCATTCAGACCAGAGAGCTCTGTAAGGGGGAAAGCATGCTCTCACGGGAAGATGGGTGAAATTAAAGAAACCGAAAGCATTCACAAATCATGATTAAGTAGAGGCATATCACAAATCAGATTGGCCTGAATTAGGCAAGAAGAAGGCATGGCCCTCCAGAGCAGGGGTGGGTTCTGGATCCTTTTGCTGCCAGTTCGCTCAGGGTTGCGCTGCATGCGCGCAGCAACCAAAAAATAGCTTCTGCGCATGCGCAGAAGCAAAATCCAAGATGGCGGTGCCCATGGAGACACCGACAGAACCGGCTCCATGACGTCATCGCCGAGCTACTAACGGTTCTAAAGAACCGGTTAGAACCGGTAGGAACCCACCTCTGCTCCAGAGATTGCTAAACTATTCAGTACATGTAATCCTCGACTTCCAACAGTTCGTTTAATGACAGTTCAAAGGGAAAAAATTAACATATGGTCATTTGGTCACGTGGTTTACATTCAGATACTTGGCAACCGGTTCATATTTCTGACTGTTGCTGTGTCCCGGAGTCATGTGATCCCCTTTTGCAACCTTCTGACAAGCAAACTCAATTGGGAAGCCAGATTCACCTAACAACCATGTTACTAACTTAACAACTGCAGTGATTCACTTAACAACTGTGGCAAGGAAGGTCGTATAATGCAGAATAAATGTTGGGCTCAATTGTGGTCGTAAGTCAAGGACTACCTGTATCTCCTTCTTAAGACCTGCAATGGTAGGGAGAAATTGGCCATTAACCCATTTGTAGTTCAGCAACTGCTGGCAGCTCATAGTTTTTCTACCTCTGGTATGTGGGTTGCAGAGCAAGTTACCCTCTAGTGTTTTATCCTAAAAAAAAAAAAAAAAAAAAAAGAGGGGGGGGGAGGAGCCAAGAGCTAAAATTCTGGATAAGAAGTTTAGGAATCCAGGGATTAATGTTGCAGATGGTGACAGAATATTATTACAGAGGGAGAGATTGGCATTGTCTGTCTTGGGGACTGGAGCAAGGATTTGTGCAAGGGTGAATAATGACTGAGCAGCTGAGGGTCCCAGTTCAGATTTCCAGCCTATTGCAGTGACAGATGGTGTGTGTGTGTGTGTGTGTGTGTGTGTGTGTGTGTGTGTGTGTGTGTGTGTGTGTGTAAAACTCATGCTTTCATCCTAAAAAAATCCATCCATCCATCCCCAAATCGTGTTGATGAGATGGTTTCAGCATGGAAATCTATCTATCTATCTATCTATCTATCTATCTATCTATCTATCTATCTATCTATCTATCTATCTATCTATCTATC
>QLTV01003097.1:890810-908976 GCA_003457575.1 Thermophis baileyi
CTATGTATCATCTATCTATCTATCTATCTATCTATCTATCTATCTATCTATTTAATTTGTCGAACATGTACTAGATAACAGGTATAAGTATAAACATGGACATGAACAAGGAATGAGTACAAGTAAATGGGGACAGTAGGACAGGGACGGTAGGCACGATGGTGCGCTTATGCACGCCCCCTTTTACGGACCTCTTAGGAATGTAAATGTAAATCATTACATTTAGATTTTACCTTTAGTTTCTACAACTCAAGATGGCACATATTAGTGTTCTGACCTCCTATTTTCCCCACTATAGCCCTGTGAGGTAGGTTAGGCTGCAAAGCTACCCAGCCTGCTTTCGTGACCATTTAGCCCAGCACCTAACTAGTATACCAAATTGGCTCCCTATTACTTGAATTGATCACTAAATAGCAGCAAAAAGACCCAGAGAGCTCTATAGTTCTTTGGTGCCATCTAATGGCCGTCTGAATTTTTGCAGCCCTGGGATTCTGTAGCCTTGTTACAAGATGGTTTCAACGACAGGAAAAAAATCAGATCAGGATGTTATGAAATTCTCTTTTCAGATGGCATACAGCATCATATTCAGCAACAAGATCTTTCTTACCGATTCTTCCCATGTTGTGGGCTATTCCTAGCCCTACAGTCTGTTCCTGGACTGTCCAGTTTTGAAACAGCTGCTTGAACATGGCAGATTCTGCTCCATCATGTACAGTCTCCACATTGGTGCTAGAAGAATAGCCTTTCTTCCTAATAAATTCCTATAGGAACGAGACAAACAGCATAACAACTCTGTTTACACCCTAACTGTTATCACTCTAACTTAGTGTTGGCAACTTTAAGATGTGTAGACTTAGGAAACTGGTTGGGGAATTCTGGGGATTGAAGTCCACACATCTTAAAGTTGTCAAGGTTGAAACATATTGCTTTCAGTAAATCTGGCTTTTGCTTTTCAACAGAACATTGACGAATGTTTGTTAATAGAAAAGTTGTGAGGAGTAACTGATCTGTTCTGTCAAATTAGATAACAGAAGTGAAAATGGTTATTTATATGAGCATGATTCTGCTGACTTGATTCTATGGAAGTGACAATTGTATGGGTCTTGAGAAACATAAAGTAAGTCGAATGCAGTGAAATGGAGTATATCCAAAGTGTGTATGATAAAAGAGAGTTTTTTGGATGGGTGATGAATTAAGCTGGATTGAATCCAAATCGGTGATTAGCTGGAAGGAAGTCTATTGACGTGATTGGGTTATATAGAAAGAATGTCTTAGGAGAACAGGTCGAGGGAAAGGAGAAGACGACGAAAGGCGTGGTTGGACAGAGATGACAAAATCCTACAAACGTTAAAAGAATAAGAGGGAAGACACAAAGTACACTAGTGTGTATGGATGGTGTGGGAGCAAAGATGAGAAAAAGTTCCACAGAAATAGAGTGAATAGTGATAGTATAAATCATATCTACATCTACATCTACATCTACATCTACATCTACATCTACATCTACATCTACATCTACATCATCTACATCTACATCTACATCTACATCTACATCTACATCTACATCTACATCTACATCTACATCTACATCTACATCTACATCTACATATAGATAGATGATGATTGATACAGAGGTGGGTTCCTCCCAGTTCGGACCGGTTCGCCTGAACCGGTAGCAACCCACTGGTGACATCACAGTGATGTCACAGAGCCGGTTCGGTCGGTGCCGGTCCGTGGGCGCCGCCATCTTTTTTTTTTGAATTTTTTTTTTGAATTTTTTTGGGGGGAGGGGAAATTTTTCCGGGTTTTTTTCTTCTGCGCATGCGCAGAAGTCGAGTTTCCGGCACTGCACATGCGTCACCATCTTGTTTTCAGCTTTTTGGAGGGGGGGATTTTTTTCAGATTTTTTGGCACTGTGCATGCGCGCGCCCATGAGACGCGGCCACGCGGCGCGGGAGGAAGCGAACCGGCAGCAAGGTAAGTTAGAACCCACCCCTGGATAGATAGATAGATAGATAGATAGATAGACAGACAGACAGACAGACAGACAGACAGACAGACAGACAGATAGATAGATAGATAGATAGACAGACAGACAGACAGAGACATATCCTTTCCTTTTTCTTTTACAATTAAAACTTTTTTATTAGTTTTATTACTTTTTTTTTTAAATTAACCTTTTCCATATGCTGTATTTTTTTGGCTTACTATTTCTTACTTCTTTTCTGCTGTTTGTGTAACACTGCAGACCCCAAAAGGGAAATGTATGATAGATGTACCGGTATATAGTTGCCTTTTCTCTCCAACAATTTTTCTTAGATATATTATCATATCTGGGCTGCAAAAATCCAGACAACCACAAGGGGGCAACAAAGCTACATAAGGTTCTCACTCTACTGTCTTAATAAGGCTGATTCAGAGTTTCTCTGAAACTACTGCAGATCTGAGCAGTAGTTCATGCATACAGTAGTCCTGCTGAAGATCCTGCTCTGTCTAGTGATTACTGTATGTGTACAATCTGCAAAGGTTTGGGTTGTTCTATTAGAATAGAGCCTGATGCAAATTAACACTGATCTTTAAAAAAACAAACACACACACAAGTGTGTTACAATTTTTTTAAAATATTTCACACCACTAGCAACTGGAGCATGTAAGCTTTACTTTTTAAAGTACCACGTTAAGAAATCTAATTAGAATCTAGTTTTTAAAAGGGAAAGAATTGGGAAGCGGCCATTTGAGTTGGAATGGATTACTCCACCATACCAGGGCTTTCGACATGGCTGTTTGTTTCTCCAGCTTAGTGGCTCCTTTTCCCTTCCAGACATAGATTTTCATCCCGCTGTGATCCAGAATGTAGCAATCCTAAAGCCCAAAGGAGATCATTAAGAGTATGGTATAAATAGTGTAAATCACTTATTGCAAAAAATAGTTCAAATCAGTGCAAAAATGGCTTTCATGGGCCGCTGAATTGGTTTTACAGCAATTGGGAAACTGATAAAAATTAAGAATCCTAATTTCCTGCCCACACCCCTGGCAAAAAGACTATAGGAAAATGCCTCTACACCAGGGGTGAAATCCAGCAGGTTCTGACAGGTTCTGGAGAACCGGTAGCGGAAATTTTGAGTAGTTCGGAGAACCGGTAGCGGAAATTTTGAGTAGTTCAGAGAACCGGCAAATACCACCTCTGGCTGGCCCCAGAGTGGGGTGGGAATGGAGATTTTGCAATATCCGTCCCCCAGGAGTGGGGTGGGAATGGGGATTTTGCAGTATCCTTCCCCTGGAGTGGGGTGGGAATGGAGATTTTGCAGTATCCTTCCCCTGCCACGCCCACCAAGGCACGCCCACCAAGCCACACCACGCCCACCACACCACACCCACAGAACCGGTGGTAAAAAAAATTGGATTTCACCACTGCTCTACACACCTAGGGCCATTCATCCACCTGGCTCAATTCTCCAAGGTTTTAAGGCAGGAGTCTTAGTCTTACCATAAATCCCTCTTCAGCAAAGGCTGAAGCTCAAATCCCTCATGAGCAAAATAGGTGTTCGCTACTAAACTAAGGCCCCTGTCTAACACCAACCCTAAATTGGACAGTGAGCAAAAATATTTGATATATTTTGTGTGGTAGCAGGATAAGGTCAAGTTTATTGTAGGGATCAGCAACTGACAGACAAGTGGAGAAAAATTTCCACTTGTAGCATTCACATATCCCCAGCTGTATTCACACAACACACTGAGATACAACTCAGCCAATCACATTTTAGCCTAGCCAATTGTGCAAACCCAAGCTATGTTATTAATGGTCAAGAGTATCATTTGGCAGAAAATAGGGTTTCCTGACTAAACTGATTAAATTGACCATAGCAAACAGAAACTTATCTCTCCAAAATCTTGTGCCATCGTATGTTTGCCATATGTTTGGATTTTAGTTAAATATTTCTGTCAGCAAAAGAATGTAGGGCTTCAATCCACTTTATGTAATAATCCAACAGGCTACTCTGTTGATGTATTAGAGTAGGGGTGTCAAACTCAAGGCCCGGGGGCCGGATCTGGCTCGCAGAGTGCTTAGATCTGGCCCGCGGGGCCAACCTGGAAACAGCGAAGGATCGGCCCGCAGTGCCTCTGCCAGTTTTCGCTGGCAGAGGGTTGCAGGAGGCCGTCGCAGCCAAAAACGGAGCTCGGGAGCCTGTTTTCACTTGCAGAGTGCTCGGGCCACCACAGGGCCACCCAACACGAGTGACGTCGAGCTGGCCACGCCCACCCTGGCCACAACCAACCCGGCCCCCTGAGGTCAAACACAACCCTGATGCAGCCCTCAATGAAATTGAGTTTCACACCCCTGTATTAGAGCTAAGAAGCTCAGTTTAGTGCCATTTATGCCATGTCAATCTTAGACTTACATTGTGGTTTAATAATTCCTGCCTGAGAGGACGTTTGGCTTCTTCTGTAATTTCTATTTGTCCTCCAGAGTCTGTAACACTAGAAAAGAAGACAAGATTGCTTGTTTGGTTAGTTTGAGTGCTGGAAATGGCAGAATTCCTGAACTATTTCTTTTAGAATTTCTTACAGATTCGATTAATTCTTCCCAGAGTATCCAGTGTGAAGTATGAGCGTGAGGCCACACAAGTAAATGTTAATTAATTGATTGATTAAGTGTAAATTGACCATCACAAATTAAATACTTGTATCAATACTTCCCATTCTGACACGTTTCAATAGAGACAATTACCATTTCATCTCTAATGCAGGGACCGCCCAAGTTACTGTAAATAACTAATGCATAAGCATGTCCGAATCCATGCAGAGAGACCATCATTCAGTTGTGTGATTCATTAGCTGTCCCTCCTCTGTTTTAATACCTTGGTAGTTAGTTTGTGATTGTATTAACTACAGTCTGGCAAGGTGGAATGATTTGTGAATGTTCAGCAAGTATATAACCCTGACCTAGAGCAGAAATGGGTGTTAAGTTACTATCTGACTATAATTTTATAGATCTTATTTAAAACAAAACAAAAATCAAGAAAAATAGCAACCTATCAAGTAAGTAGCATCAGTGAAGAGGTTCCAATAAACTTCCGAGATAGTTTCAAAGATAACCACAGTAGCTTCAGAGATAATTTTGGTTTGGGTTTTGAAACCATTCACAGACCTACAAATTTGGACCAATAAGATTTATTTTATCAAGATTGACATATTTATTCCAGCTGTTCTTGCCTGGCTGACATTATTCTGGCTTTACCATCACGATGTTAGCTCCACATCAGGGGTGGGTTCTAACTTACCTTGCTGCTGGTTCGCTTCCTCCCACGCTGCGTGGCCACGCCTCGTGGGCGCACGCACACGCATGCACAGTGCAAAAAAAATATTCAAAAAAAACCCCACCGAAAACAAGATGACGACGCATGCGCAGTGCCGGAAACTCGGCTTCTGAGCAGGCACAGAAGAAAAGAAAAAAAAGGAAAAAAAATAAAAAAAAATTCAAAAAAATTCAAAAAAAGATGGTGGCGCCCACGGACCGGCACCGACCGAACCGGATTGGTGATGTCATTGTGACGTCACCAGCGGGTCGCTACCAGTTCGGGCAAACCAGTCCGAACCGGGAGGAACCCACCTCTGCTCCACATACTTCCCTTCAGTTGCCATCTATTCCAGTCTGCCTCTTTCCTTGCCTTGACACACCAAATTCTATAAGCTTCGATGCATGATTCTCCAGTTTCCCCAAAATCTCACGTTTCCTTTCCTTTTCAAAGTGTTGCTGAAAGCTGAAGTTGGCAGTTTTTGCTTTCTTCCAATCCAGACCCATCTAGGTTGTCTATAACCTCTTTTCATTGGAAGTTTCATCAACATTCACAATCCATCCCAGTCGTGCAATTGCTGCATCAATAACAACTATGGTCAACTCTTGGCCACGAGTAAAAATTTTCAACACACCAATAGAGGAAGAGGCTGGCCTTCTGCTGTTGGTCCACCATCTCGTCAGAAATGGCAGATTCGATTTCTTGAGTCCTTTCTCCCAGCTCACTCTCCAACACTTTCATCAAATCGGAACTGGCTTCTTCGTCGTCACCCTCTATGACTCCAATTTCAGCACGGCCTCCACGTTCTCTATCGCGGATATCTTGGGCAAGAAGCATAGCCTAAGAAAGAGAGAAGGAACATGGGAAGTCGCCTCATATGAAATTGGACTATTGACCAGTCTAGCTCAGTTCAGCTGATCCTGAGTGGCATTGATTCTCTATGTGCTGTATTAGGAAATTTATTTATTATTTGTCAAAGTTATAGAGCTATCCATCTCACCCAAAATGACTCTACAGTAAAACCAAGAATTAAAACATTTTGCAAAGCGATTAAAAGTATAAATATGGCTAAAGAAGACCATGAGGGGGAATATGTTTGCATGCAATATAACCAGCATGCAGGTTTCCTATTACCAGGAGCTCCCCAGCCTTGCTGAAAACAAACACATTTTGAAAATTTTATGGAAGGCCATAAGGGTTGGGGCCAGAGGTGGGTTCCTACCGGTTCTAACCAGTTCTTTAGAACCGTTAGTAGCTCGGCGATGATGTCACGGAGCTGGTTCTGTCGGTGTCTCCGTGGGCGCCACCATCTTGGATTTTGCTTCTGCGCATGCGCAGACGCTAATTTTTGCTTCTGCACATGCAGAGAAGCTAATTTTTGATTGCTGCGTGCACGCACGGCGCGACCCTGAGCGAACCGGCAGCAAAAGGATCCAGAACCCACCCCTGCTTGGGGCTAACCTCACCACAGGAAAGATTATACGTAAGAAGATGAATGCCATGGCAGAAAACAGTCACCTCCTAGATCCTGTCAGATGGAATGCAGACGGGACCTACAGCATGTCTCTCTGTGGACCTGATGGGACCGGTGGATGTCCCTCAGGGAAGAGATGGTCCTTCAGGTAACCTCAAATTGTCTCTGCCTTTTCCGAAGTTGCTAGGGATTGAGCCCAAGGCCTTTTGCAAGCTAACCATCCACTCTTCCTCTGAGTTTTGCTTGCCATGGTGTTACCATAAGCAAATATAGCTCATTTCACAACTTATTTTAGCTGTGTGTGGCTTCATGTACACCACAGATACACAAGATGAAGCCCTAGAGAACCACGTAGCCGCAAAAGGCTTAAGTATGATCCTCCAAAACAACATTAAATAGAAGAGAATATTTGTAGCTCAGGATTGAAATGGGGGGTCTTTGGTGCTCTCAGAGTTTTCTTGCAGAGGTTTCATTACCAACTAGGCACTGATTATGTTACCTAGTTTGGTAATGAAACATCTGCAGGAAAACAACCAAGCTCAGAGAGGACCCCACACAATACTAAATGCTGCCCTTAAAATCTACATTTGCATGTGATAAGAGGGAGAAATGGTTAAACACATGAAAATTAATCTTGATAATGACATTGATTTAATTTATATTAAAATAATAGGAAATGATTTCATTAAATATTAAATTTAGTTTTCAGTTTGGGACAGCCCCATTCTTTATCCTAGCAATTTCTGGATTTGGAATAAGATCTTCAGCTCAAACAATAGTTCTATAAAACTTATGTTCATGATGATATTGAAACAAATATAACAAAAGTGTGTTTGCCTTCCATTTGTCTTACATTTTTTTCTTTTCCCTAATGAAGAATCTTTGGCAATTCTTTTCTTCCCCACTCCATGGCTTTAAGAAGGGACATGCCTGACTGAGGGACAACAGGAACAAAGAGAAACCCAAAGGTGCTTTTTCAAGAGGCAACTGGACTTTCTTTGTTTTTTCTTTGAAGACGTTTCACTTCTCATCCAAGAAACTTCTTCAGTTCAGCTTCTTGGATGAGAAGCGAAAGGTCTTCAAAGAAAAAACAAAGAAAGTCCAGTTGCCTCTTAAAAAACCACCTTTGGGACAACCACGAGGACCCAGATTGTTGGGGGCAATATGCTGACTCTGTGAACCGCTTAGAGAGGGCTGTAAAGCACTGTAAAGCGGTCTATAAGTCTAAGCGCTATATTGCTATTGCTATGACCTGGATGACTGAGAATCTCCATAGACATGAACAAAGAGAAAGTTTTACAAAACTCCTGTGTGTCATAGAGTCTCAGATGGAGCTGAGAATAAGTACTATAATCCAAGCAACCCTGCTACCCTTTTGGTCAGTGTCTAAAACAATACCTTCAGCCGCTCCTGCTTGTTGCTTTCTGGACCATTCCACTGGACAATGATTTTACCCAGATCTAGGAGGAATACATCACCAAGGTTAAAGCTGTCCCAGCTTATCTCCACCTGCAGATGAGGAGCATACAAGAACAGACAGGGAACGATCAAGAGATGCAGTCAATCATAGCGCGTGGCTTATGCGAAATGCAGGAGCCAAACCACGGTTGGGGCTCAAACTCACCTCTCTGGCCATAACGTTCCTTTTTCCTTTGACATGTAGAAGCCGCTTGACATAGTAGACATTGGTCTCTGTATGGTTGAAGCCAGATGCCCGGCCTCCTTTCTTGTAGCTGTCCCAAGTTAGAGGAAAAGGAAAAAGATATGATAGCCAGACAAGCTGGATAACAGTTACTGAGGATTAAGAATACTTAATTTTGATGTTGTGCTAAAGATGACCCTTAGAGATTTATACAACTAATGCCACCTGTGTGTGTGTGTGTGTGTGTGTGAGGCTTTGTGGCTAATTGTTTCAGGGGAATTCAGGGGATTGCAGTGACTGGGAACAGAGAAAGTGGAGATGGGCTAGAGATCAGGAACGGGGACAACCAATTTAATGTAAACTTAATGTAACAACAAACTTAAGGTAAACCGCTCCAAACTCGATTGCAGAAAACACGACTTCAGTAACAGAGTGGTCAATGCCTGAAATGCACTACCCGACTCTGTAGTTTCTTCCCCAAACCCCCAAATCTTTAACCTTAAACTGACTACCATTGACCTCACCCCATTCCTAAGAGGTCTGTAAGGGGCGTGCATAAGCGCACCAGCGTGCCTACCGTCCCTGTCCTAAAGTTCCCATGTATTCGAAAATATGTACTCGAAAAATATGTACTCAAACTATGTTTGTACTTATTATATACTCATATTAATATTTATACTTTACCTGTAATCATATACATGCTTGACAAAATAAATAAATAAATAAATAAAATAAAATAAATTCCCACCAGTATAGTTCTCTGTCAATTACTGTCAAGGATGGGTGGAGGATGTTTTAAGTCCACAGTGGGAAAGCCTGTTGTTTGCACCTACTGTGACATGACTATCCCCATCTAGTGGTTGGATTAAGTAATGCATATCCTGTAAATATGCATATCCTGTAAATTCAGCTCACGGGTATTTCTAATAAAAGCAAAAGACATATTGTGGGAAGAAAATAATTCTTCTGCAATAGATGATCAGCACGTCAAATTATCCTTCAGCAATTTTATGCTATGAAGTGCCATAAGTAAATACATGGGGGAAAATGTTTTCCCCCCATGCCATCACTCTGCTAAACAACTAATTCCCACAACACTGTCAAACTACCTAGTAGGGCTGTATTACTATTATCCTTCTCATCTTTTCTATTAATTACCTATTCCTTATCTTCTTATGACTATAACTTTGTGGCTTGTATCTTACAATTTATATTAATTGTTTTATTTAGTATCTTAGTATGATTTATGTTGATTGCTTGTTTAGTATCCTATGACTATCACTGAGTGTTGTATCTTATGATTTATGATGAATGTATTTTATGATTATAATCATGATTTATCACTTGTTGCTTGTATGTACACTGAGAGCTTATGCATTGGAGACAAATTCCTTGTGTGGCCAATAAAGAATATTCTATTCTATTCTATTCTATTCTATTCTATTCTATTCTATTCTAATTCTATTCTATTCCTATTCCTATTCCTATTCCTATTCCTATTCCTATTCCTATTCCTATTCCTATTCCTATTCCTATTCCTATTCCTATTCCCCGGCCATCATATGCACACAGGCACACATCATATTCACCATTAAGGAAAGCCTACCCACCCACCCTCACCCTCAAGGCCTTCTTCTCAAATGATCTTTTCAGCCTTTCGGCAAAGGTCAAGCATACTCACATGACCCCTTTCTTAAAGTAGCCCTTGAAGAGCTCAGATTCATAGCCTTGCACCTCCCGGTGCTGCACTGGGACTCCCCCAAGATAGTCGTCCAGTTGGATGGTATAAATGGCAGCAGAGCCCTGTTCATCTCGTGAGGAGCAGCTTCCAATCCAGTAGTGAACATCATAGGAAAGGATGCTGCCCAGTTTACGTGTCTGTGGATAGGATAAAGGTTATGGGGCACATAAATCGAAGCTGAATACTTGGGGATTGTACAGCTGGATTTACCCTTACCTTTTATGTTCCTTCAGAAAATTAAAGAAGGGATTTAACTGAATATCTGGGATGCTTCCATCTTAGTATTCCGGTGAGTTTGTACCCAAAGCCCAAAAATATTTTTTAATTCTAGTGGTACATCAATATCAGTAGTGGGTTCTAAAACCTGTTGCTACCGGTTTGTGCGTGCGCTCGTGCGCGTGCGTGACACTTCTGCGCATGCGCAGAAGCGTCCCGGGCGGGTGGGCAGAGTCTCCCGCCACCGGTTCGCAGAACCGGGCCGAACCGGGAGCAACCCACCGCTGATCAATATTACCACTACACAACTTAACAGCACAACTTTATTTGCAGATAATCTGAAATTCAAACTCCAGGTTTTAAAGCATGTTTTTCAACCTTGGCAGCTTGAAGATGTATGGCCTTCAACTCCCAGAATTCCCCAGCCAGTTGGACGTTGAAATCTACACATCTTCAGGCTGCCAAGGTTGAGAAACACTTCTCTAAAGGTTGAAGAACTATTAGCTTAGAGAGTAAAGTCCTTCTTTTGCTGTGCTCTTTGCTGCCTGTCCTAACAGCCAGTTCTGGGATTGGATCATTTGTCTTTTTCTGGAGTTTCATAGTGCTCATAGCCATATGACACAGGGGTGGGTTCTGGATCCTTTTGCTGCCGGTTCGCTCAGGGTTGCGCCGTGTGCGCAGCAATAAAAAAATAGCTTCTGTGCATCTGTAGAAGCAAAAATTAGCTTCTGCGCATGCGCAGAAGCAAAATCCAAGATGGCGGCGCCCACAGAGACCCCGACGGAATCGGCTCCGTGACGTCATCACCGAGTTACTAACGGTTCTAAAGAACCGGTTGAACCGGTAGGAACCCACCTCCGATATGACACCATAACATTTGGTGTTTGGTCTATGACTGCAAGTATAGTCTTTTGAGTATGTGGCAGGTTCAACCAAAAAAAAATGTTACATTGTACAGAAATGCATCATAGCCAACTTTCAGGTTACTTACTGAAAGGAGAAGATAGCAGTCACCTTCATAGAAGTTGCCATGAGTTTTGGGAGGCACCAATACTAGATCCATTTTCTGGAAAGAAGAACATACCATTAAAAGATGTGCCCAAAGAAAACCATGGCTCCAGTCAAGATCTTGACCCATTGGGTCTCTGCTCAATAGCAATAGCACTTAGACTTATATACTGCTTCTCAGTGCTTTACAGCCCTCTCTAAACAGTTTACAGAGTCAGCATAATGCCCCCAACAATCTGGGTCTTCATTTTACCCACCTCAGAAGGATGGAAGGCTGAGTCAACCTTGAGCCTGGTGAGATTCGAACTGCTGGCAATCAGCAGTCAGCAGAAGTAACCTGCAGTACTGCATTCTAACCACTGCGCCACCACTGCGCCACCACGGCCCAACGTCTGCAACCTACAAGCATCCCTCGTTCCTGACGCCAATAAGTATATTCAGGGCAGCTTCCTTCTACTGTAATTAAGTGTATACCAGACTTCCATTTCTATTGTTTACTTTGGCTTTAATGATCTATTTAAGGAACGCTCAGAAAGTAGAATGGCGTTTCTGGATAGACATCTGAAGAATTTTCAATAAATTGCAAAGATTTTGATGCAATGACACAGAACAAGAATAGCAACTTCAAAGCTATTACCGTCCCATCTGGTACAGAAGTGTACAGGTAGTCCTCAACTTACAACCACAATTGAGCTCAAAATGCCTGTTGCTAAGTGAGAAAGTTGTTTTGCGCCATTTTACAATCTTTCTTGCCACATTTGTTAAGTGAATCACTGCAGTTGTTCAGTTAGTAACATGGTTATTAAGGGAAGCTGGCTTCCTCAATGACTTAGTTTATGAGAAGTTTGCAAAAGGTGATCACATGACCCCGGGACACTGCAACCGTCATAAATATGAGTCAGTTGCCAAGCGTCTGAATTTTGATCATTTGACCAGACAGATGACGCAATGGTCTTAAGTTACTTTTTCCAATACTGTTGTAACTTTCAACGGTCCCTAAATGAACTATTGTAAGTCGAGGACTATCTGACTGATAAACTCTGAATCCAAAATCAAATATGGGTGCATTAGCTCAGTTCTCTGGATCTGGCTACAGGCAGATGTTGCAGAAAAGTAGACACTCTGTAGAAAAAGATTACTTTTTTTTCATTTCCCCCTAAAATGCCATGTAGGAACAAGGGAAAGAGGTCAGTGACTGACATATTTATGTTCTTACACTATGAATATTTCACCAGGTCTTCTCTAATTTGGGGAGAGAGGTGTTGAATTGTCTGTTATCCTTTGCCTGCAAAAGCCATCTAATTCTGTCCCAAAACATAAGCACCTGAATCTTTTACATTCAATTTTAAAAGAAGCTGACTACAAGACCCTTGTGTCTATTTTATAAGTATTTTGCAAGATGGGGTTTTTTTTTGGAGGTTTTAAACTTCTATAGAGTCTACTATTTTCATAAACTTTACTCATCAAACAGTGGTGGTGGGGGAAAATACATTTAACACTCAGATTTAATCTCAGACACATCAAATTTCCTCCAGATGAATGAGCCAGTCCATATAGTGCAATCGTACGATTGGTAAACACCTTTACAATCTAGTAACCAGGATGTTACCTAGACATTAGGTTCTAAAGAGGCCCAACATGGAACGAAATGGTCAACATTCAACAGTGAATCTGGGAGAGGAAAGAAACCTTCAAATGAACATTGCAAGAGCTGCATTTATCCCACCTCAACTCTCCAGATGATCAGTCCGGGCATATTGGTTACAGCCTTGAAGGCGCTGGTCAGAGCCATGCTGTCTTCCAGTCTTTAGACTATTCACAATCTGCCAAGCAAGAACAAGGACATCTTCTTTAACATCCTCATGAAACCACTGAGAGAGGCCATCCGTCGAATGAGCATTATAGCACTTAGCAGTTAGACTTGTATACCGCTTCACAGTGGCTTTACAGCCCTCTCTAAGCAGTTTACACAGTCAGCATATTGCCCCCAGCAATCTGGGTCCTCATTTTACTGACCTCGGAAGGATGGAAGACTGAGTCAACCTTGAGCCAGTGAGAATCGAACTGCAGGCAACCGGCAGGCAGCAGAAGAAGCCTGCGGTACTGCATTCTAACCACTGCGCCACCACAGTGGTCCCAGTTTCCCCATCCTGCACTTTTTGGCTTAGAGAACATGCTGCAAGCAGTCAACCCTAGAGAGTTTGGTGGGTTAAGACCTATGCGTCTTCAGTGCCAGTCCCTCATGTTGGAATAACTTGCACCTAGAGGGCCAGTCTGTCCCCACCCTTTCTTTATTATTATTATTTTTTTAAAAACAACTGAAGAGTTTACTCTTCCGTGGGTCTTTTGCTGAATGAGTTTTATGGAAGCAACATATTTTTAAAAAAAAAAATGATTATGTATTTGTAACATTTTAGGTTTTGTGGATGTTTTTAATGTATTGTTGTAAGCCACTTACAGTCATTCAAAGGCAGCATATAAATAATAGCAATAAATAAATAGTTCAGCCTACTGCAGCCTTCCAAAGCAGATAAGGGCTAGCACATCTTGGAGAGCAATATTCAAAAGCTGTCACTTTGCATTGTTAAACGCATGAGTCCCAGTTTGTGTTCTGACAGACACAAGATAATAGTTTGTGAAGTGCATAATGGGTTTATAATAACAACTGTCATCATGATTATTAATACTTTTTGACGGTAGTTGTTTTTTATAATAAGTCTGAAAATTGCTGTTTTTGGATATGTAATAATTTCATTACAGTGACCATTATTTAGTATGACAGCAAACCGCTAGGGGGCATGCTTGCTGTGTGTGTTTTAGCTAGGTTACGGAGAGATCTAGATTTTCCTAACCAAGAGGCAGCATCATAGAATTTCATAAAATAACATAGTTTGAAGAGACCTTGGAGGTCTTCTAGTCCAACCCCCTGCTCGAGCAGGAGACCCTATACCATTTCAGAAAAATGGTTGTCCAGTCTCTTTTTTGACAGCCTCCAGTGATGAAGCACCCACAACTTCTGAAGGCAAGCTGTTCCACTGGTTGATTGCTCTCACCATTAGGAAATTTCTCCTTAGTTCTAGGTTGCTTCTCTCCTTAATTAGTTTCCATCCATTGTTTCTTGTCTTGCCTTTTGATGCTTTGGAAAATAGTTTTGACCCATTTGATCATTTAAGCCCAGACATTCTCTCTGATACATACACAAGCCAATGTGTCCCATTCAACATTCCATTCCCCTACGGCATGGCTGAGAAGCTGAGTTCAAATGGTCAAGTTGAGTCAGGCATGGGACATCCTGCATGATGCTAATATGGAGATGTGTAACTTTGGATTTTCACATCTCTGTGTTAAAGATAATATGTGTATGTGCACGCAGATGATGATGCAGAGAGACTAGTTGGCCACTCAAGTTTCAAGGTTTCTCATTATCCTCTATGGCAGTTTTAGAGGATCTCTAGGTTTTCAATTATTGTTGGCTTTTTTCTCCACCATCCTTGACAAGCTGGTTGGAGCTGATGGAACTTGGAGTCCAATAACAATGGGAAGAAAATACAAAGCTTTCTCACCCTGGTTGTACGGAACCAGGCATACAGGGTGCATATGTCAACCATAGTGTAGGAGAACGGGTTCAAAGAAGGAATCAGCGTATCAGTTTGTTTCCGTTTTATCTGGTTTGGTTCCTCTTCTGCCCACCGTTAAATTCATCTTCCCAACTTCAATTCAGTTTGCAACCAGGAAAACATGCATCCGAAATATACATATTTCTCCGTGCGTGTCAACATTTTGCAAGGAAATTTCCCCTAACATAAATACAATTTGGGATGCCCTTTCATTCCCTTATTAAAATAAACCTACAGTGTGACATGCCTTTTTTAAAGTTGGAATTGCCTAGTGAATTCTGAACGATGGGGATTTCAGCATGTGAACGAGTGCCTTCTGGAGTCGGCATGATGGTTCAAGAGGGCAAATTGAAATCCAAATGAAATGAATTTCCTCCTCTACCCGTGTCTAAGCAGCTCTCAAAAGAGACTCCTAAGTTCTCACAAGGGACAAAGAGAAAAAAAAATTAAAGTCTTGTGGGCTTTCCACTTTAGGTGGATAATAAGAAAGGCACTCTTGAGAGAAGCAGGGTTCCTGGTGAGCTAAGGACATTTTTTTGAGAGGTGGGGAGAATATAAAAGTAATTTGCCCTTGCCTCTTTCTTAGGGCTGAGACAGAGTGATTGATCCAGGGTCACCTTCATGTCTAAGGTAGGACTAGAACTCAGGGTTTCCTGGTTTCTAGCCAGATGTCTCAACCATTACACCAAACTGCCTTTACCATTGCAGTTGAGATGACTATACATCGTAATGGCGAACCTATGACACGCATGTCATAGGTGACACACCATGATGTTTGAGTGGCATGCCAGCATTCACAGACACCCAACAACCACTATTCTCAAAAGCATGCCCTGTATTTGTGCAATTTTCAGAGACCGTAGAGTTGCACGAGAATGGGGTATGCTCTATGCAGCATCTGGACCTTCCAAAAGTTAGTTTTACTTCTATTTCGTTTTTTGTAATTATTTGACATTTCTTTATATAATACATAACACCGTGTACGATTGGACTATTTTTTTAAATAATAAATGAATTGTTTCTCTATTGTTCACACCAAGGGTGGGTTCCTCCCGGTTCGCCCGACCCGGTAGTGGCCCGCTGGTGACGTCACAATGATGTCACCGAACCGGATCTTTTTTTTAAAAAAAATCAAATTTTTTTTGAATGTTTTTTTTTAATCCCCCCCCCCTTCTGAGCATGTGCAGAAGCCGAGTTCCGGCACTGTGCATGCGGTCACCATCTTTTTTCGGCTTTGTTTTTGTTTTTGTTTTTTCAGATTTTTTGTTACTGCGCATGCGCGTGCACCCACGAGGCACGCCCAGGTGGCGTGGGAGGGAGCGAAGCGGCAGCGAGGTAAGTTGGAACCCACCCTTGGTTCACACAATATTGGGCAGAGTTCACATGCTAGCAGAATCAAGTTAAACGTTAACTTAATTTTTGATCCACCAAGCTCCAAAGGGTTGCCATCTTGCCATTTGCAGTGCATTTGTTTTAGGAGCTCTGTGCTTAACAGGGTTGCAGAAAAGGATATACAGTATAGCAGAGTTCCCCAATGTTTCCGGCTTTGTGGACTGGCGGGGGGAGAGAGGATGGTTCTGGGTGAGGAGCCGGCAAGTGCACATACATGCAGCTCCTTTTGCACAAGTGACGTTCACACGCGCCTACTGCTCACTTAAATGGAGCGCCCACGCGCTCGCCCACTGCTTGTGCAAGTGAGGATACCCATGCGCTCACCCTCACCAGCTGTTTCCACAACCCGGTTGCAAACCACTCACGGCCCACTAGTGGGCTGCAGCAGCGGTGGGTTGCTCCCGCTTCGGCCCGCTTCTTAGAACCAGTAGCGGCGGCAGCAGGAGGCTCCGCCCACCCACCCAGGATTCTTCTGCACATGCGCAGAAGCGTCACACACATACGCGAGTGTGCGCGTGAACCGGTAGCAACGGATTTTATAACCCACTTACTGGGCTGTAGCCCACAGGTTGGGGACCCCTGCAGTATAGAATCTATTGGAATGGTCTAGCTTCCATTAAACTCTAAGAACAGAGATATGGATATTATATTATGTCATTCTCTGGTATATGATGTTTCACATGATTTTCACCTCCCATTTTAGGGGGAGGGGGCAGGACATTTCTCTATTTTTATGTATTGTATATCGTCCCGTTTTTATGTATTGTATATCGGCCCACATCATATGGACCTCTAGAAGATAATATTTATAGGTCAGGGTCGAAATGAGGGATCCTTGGTGCTCTCTGATCTTGATAGTTTTCTTGCAGATGTTTCATTACCAAACTAAGTAACATTATTGGAGCACTGATGATGTTACCTAGTTTGATAATTAAACATCTACCCCCCCCCCCCCCACCAAACTCAGAGAGTACCAAGGACCCCATATGGACGTCTCTCTGTCTCTAAGAGCTTAAGGAAAGGTGGTCCGTGTATAGATTCAGATGAAGTAGCTTTTCTGAGCTTATCCTTGACTCTTTGCTGCCAGGAATTGATCAAAGTTGAATTCCAAAGCTCTTGTTTCCCCTGGATATGTAGAGGCATTGCTAAGATGTTTTATGGAGCACTTACAGAGGGCCTTTAAGCACATCTACCCTGCCCTTCCCCTGGGATAAAATAGACAGTATTAGTTTCTGGGATGGAGGAATTAACATTGCAGCAAGTGTGTGCACCACTGCCAATTCTTTCTAACACATATATACACACACTTTTTTTTTTTTTTTTGCTTTTGCTTCTTGTTATAACAGGGTCTTTCTAGTCATGCATGCAAAGCATTGGAAGTGGTGCAGATATTTACAGTACAAATCTCTATTCTTCTTGCAATGGGCACAGCACAACTTTTCTCCTGAATGTAGCCTGGAGAAATTACAGATTACAGATTAATAGAGTTGGAAGGGACCTTGCAGGTCATCTAGTCCAACCCCCCGCTCAAGCAGGAGTCCCTACACCATTTCAGACAAATGGCAGTCCAATCTCCTCTTGAAAGTCTCAAGTGTTGGAGCTCTCACAACCTCCGAAGGCAAGCTGTTCCACTGGTTGATCGCTCTCACTGTCAGAAAGTTTCTCCTTATCTCCAGGTTGAATCTCTCCTTGGTCAGTTTCCATCCATTATTCCTTGTCTGGCCTTCTGGTGCCTTGGAAAACAGCCTGACCCACTCCTCTCTGTGGCAGCCCCTCCAA
>QLTV01003097.1:912434-938975 GCA_003457575.1 Thermophis baileyi
GGTCTGAAAGAAACCAAGCTCAGAGAGTACCAAGGATCTCTGTTCTGTGTTGTGCAACCAATTCTAATCATGCTTTTCCATGCCATTCTCCCACTACTCACAAGTAAGATTTCAAAAAAAAAAATAAGTTCAATAAAACATCCCCTACACAGCCAACCCCATCTAAAACAGGCATTTCATAGGGCCTGATGTAGATAGCTCTCTGAAGCAGTTTACTGCTTGCATTAATGTCTCATTTGCATTGCTCTTGAAGGAATCTTCAGCACAATACTTTCTGAAGGATTGGTGATGTCACTCATGCACTTCCACCTCACAAATCATCATCCTGGGGACCGACTTAGCATGATACAAATAGGACAGCCAGCCTGCTGGGTGGCTGAAAATGGGTAGTGGTATTGAAGCTGCAAGGAAGGAGTGCCCTGAAAAAAAGAGAAGTCCTTTGAGGCAACACTGGAAAGATATGGAGAATGCTAGAGATGGAATGGGCATTTCTCAGTGGTGGAATACCTGCTTTTGATACAGAATATTCTAGGAACAATCCATGCATTCCAAGTGTGGTTTAGAACACTTGGAAAATTCTGGGGAACCAATGTCAAACTGTATCAACTATTGTTGGACTGGGGGGATCAATATTTTGATATACAATATAAGACAGCTCCTTCTTCTTCCATAACCTTCAATTAACATGGGTTGATTAAAACTGAAAAAAAGAAGAGGGTGGTGTAAAATTGTGCATATGGGACAGTATCATCTAATTTAGCTCTGAAATAGTCCTCTGGGGAATTGCTATTCAGATGCTGGCACAGCAAAAGTTAAGGATGCCCAAGGGAGAATGAGCAGCCTTGGGAGATGAAGATACGATCATCAAACTGGTATAAAGTCTGAAGTCATCGGTGCATATTTTAGACGTACTACAGCTTTAAATATCCTGGAAGGAGCTTTGTCAGCTCTAAAGTAACAAAAAGCAGAGTCATTGTGGTCAGTCAAATTTGAAAAGCTTTCTGCTATCAAAACAAATGCCTGAGAACGGGCTGGGCATTCATTGTAATCACATTGATTAATCTGGCTTCTTCATATCTTCCATTTGCTTTTTCAAAGCAAAATTCGGATCTCATTGTTTTGCCTTGAACAGAAGGTTTAGCAGGCTTGGTTGTAGCCTCTCTACCAAGTATTGAAGTTTGCTCTTCAAGTACATTTTCTCTGCTCCATACTCTTTCCCTTGTTTTCTATCACCTAGCTTTTGTTCCAATATTTTGCAATTTTCAAAATGTAAAACTTGTAGTAAAAATGCATTTGATTGGATTGAGTATACCCAATCCCTCTTGGTACATTTAGATTTTATTCCGGGGCCTGCCCTCTGGAACACCCAAAGCCCCCAAGATCATATTGGCCCTGATCCCCCTGGCCTTTTTGAAACCATTAAAGACTTGGATGTGCTCCAGGGCCTGGGCTGGGCAGGTTAGATGGCCAATTAGAATGTTTGTGTCGATTGCTGTTTTCCTTGGTGTCCGTGGTAGATTTTTATCCTTTGCTAATATTTTTTTGTTTTAAGATGTTGTCAGCTGCTCAGAGTCACATTTATGAGATGGGCAGCCACATAAATTGATTAAATAAATATATACAGAGCTGTCCAAGAAAATTTCAAAGAGCCACTAACCGACCTTAGAAGCTGTAGACAAAAATGTCACTTATTGAGGCTTCCGGTTGTACTTCCGGCGATTTCGGAAGTCTGATCTGTGAGCTCCGCAGTCAGCTCTCCTTGTCAGAGGGTCCAATCGGGACCATAGCCACCCTGGAGGGGTGGTGAAGCAAAGGGGGACCGCCTAGCAGGCAGAGGGGAGCCGCATCTCCCCTTCCTGGTTAGGAAAGCCCCCTCCGCTGCCGACAAGAAGCAGCAGCAGCAAATATGGCTGCCATGAAGCCGAAGACGACTAGAATACCTAAGACTGAGCAGGAGGAGAGAAAGTGAGTGGCTTGTGATCTGGGCAAAAGAAAACTTTTTGAAATTAACCCCAAGAAATAAGAGGGGGAAGTATATGGGAGATATGTGCTAGCAGTGGAACAAATACATTAAAAGGAAATTACAAAAATTTAAGAGGAGAACGGTTTAAAGGAAGCAAAGAAAAAAAACTTTGAACTCTCAAAATGAAGACGTGGCTTAAAAAGGTATTTTTAAATACTGGAATTCGAGCTGGAATTTGTTACTATTCTATTATTATTGTTACTATTCTATTATTATTCTATTATTATTAAACTATTAAACTGATTATTATCTACTCACCCATACATTTAAAAGGATTAAATTTGGACTATGAATAAAACGAAGAGAAGCAATACTAAACTGAAGTAGGAGCGCCATCTGCTGCCAAGAGGAGAAACTGTGTAACTTTGGGATTTTTTATTTTTGTTGGATAATATTGTTGAGCAAATAAAATAAAAAAAGATTGGAAAAGACGTGGATAAGCCCCTGGACTCCAAATATTGCTGGGCAAATAAAAAAGATTGGAAGAGACGTGGATAATCCCCTGGATTCTTTCAAAATTGGTTTGACTGTAAAATGGAAATAAATGGAGATAAAGATATGGAGCAGACATACCAAGACATTAAAGATATCATAAAAGAACAATGTAAGGAGATGATGGAAGTATCTGGCTGTATGGATCGTATAGAGCAAAAACTGGAACATATAATACAAGGAATAACAAGCATGGATCAGAATAACGAGGGAAGAATGGAAGAACTTGAAAAAGTGGAGGAGACAGTAGAACTGGGAAATCAACAACAAGAAGAATATAATAATGAGAGGATAATAATAAAATTGATGGTGAAAAAGGATTTAGGGCAGAAGGATAATATTTTAGAAGACATGAAAGAGAAATGGGAGAAACAGGAAGATAGTTGGGGAGAAAAGACATTTTATGGCTTTTCAATAATGGGTATATACACTAGAATATTAGAATTGTAGGAATTGTATAAGTTGATTAATTGCTTGTATGTGGTGTAAGAGAAAAAAAAACCTTATTTTTGAATATTTGTTAAGAATGTAGTAAAGGAATTTATATTATTATTACAATTGTATAAATGAAAAATGAGTTTCTATTATAAGTTAAAGTACAAGAAATGAAGAAATGGAGAGACACATAAAAATTGTGCTAGAGAATAGACCATGATTGATTTTTTTTAAATATTTGTGAGGAATGTAGTAAAGGAATTTATATTATTACCAGAATTGTATAAATGGAAAAATTATTTTGTAATAATAGTAAGAGTACAAGAAAATGAAGAATTGGAGAAAATAGTATATACATAACAATTGTGAGCAATAATGAAAAGCTAGAGAATAGATCATGATTGATATATGGAAAAATTAAAATGAGAGGAGGGGGGGGGGGGGGGAACAGAGGGTTAAAATAGAGATACAAATATAAGGGGGAAAAGAGTAAAAATGGATATTAAAATGATAAGAAGTGTGGTAGAATTATGAGAAGGAATAGAATTGAAACATGATAACAGACATTATGTGTTAAAATCAGAAATGAAAATGAATTGTAATTATTAAGGATAATATTGTTATGATTATTTGTATTGAAAAGTATGAAACCCGGAAAACAAACCATTCACGACATGAGATGTGTAAAAATAAAAAATAAAAAACTTTTTTGGGAAAAAAAAGTCACTTATTGGGTGCCAAAGCTCAGTTCACACAACCACATGGAACTGAAGGTAGCCAAGCCCAAATTCTGTCTCTGACTGTAACTTCATATCCCAGTTTCAACCTTGTAAGAAATGACATCCCAACAAACAGAGGGCGTTTAAGGGTATACAAAATGGATCCTATTTGCGGCAATGGGCACAACCAGCTCACACCTATCTCGGAGACTTAATTTGCTTAAAGAAATATATTCTAATTCAGTTCACACAGTTCAGTGGATTGCCTTGAATAAGCTCGCTTCGGGCATTCTTAAGGCTGCAACCTTCAGTGGGGCTCAAATACGCGTAAGACTGCACTGCTAGTTAAGTGCTCGCATTTTCAGAAACCTTGCCACTTCTTTCTTCAATCTGATTTTTCTCCTGGGGCTGTTCTGGGAAAAACAACTTCCATCAGCTTAGCTTGATACCCATCCCTTATGGAGGGTCTCCATCTCCTCCCACTCTTTCCCACCTTCCTCCTACGCATGGCTTCAACCACCCCATAAATCATGTCACACTTACCAAGAATTTGCTGGAGATAACTTGCACTTCTCTCTAGGGCTGAGACTGCCAGGCAGAGAAAATGGTCCCTTCCCATTCAGAGCAGCCTCTGATCCAGGCCAGCTTATACAGATTTGATTATATTTGCATTCTGCCTGCCTGTGAGCTGCCTGGTCCAAACAAAGCTGGCCTTGCCCAATGACTTGGATTCATGTAGGGAAAACATCTATTATTATTTTTTTTGTCGTTGTTGAAAACCTTGAACTAGGAGGAGCTACAAGGGTTCCTAGGCCAGCCCTCTCTCTATTGCTGCCATCCCAGTTTTCCATTGATTTTTCTGAAATGCAGGGTTGCATCAATAATGCAACAAAATGGGAGCAGAAAGGAATATGGCATTAAACCACATTAAAGTGGTTTGCTCGGAAATGAAATGCAAAAGACAATAGACAGAGAGGCAGAGCAGCTCATCTTGCGGGCAAGAAGAGCCATTAGCCAGAAATGGGACTATATTCTTGAAGCCGCCCATGATCCACGAAACTGCTGGATTGGGGACGGTTGGGATTTGGGGGCATTGAATTGTAGCGGTCGTCTTCCTTTCTTTGCAAATGGTTCCGGTGGTGAGGGTTGGGGGGATCACTTCCCAGGGCTCTGCTACTCGTTTTCATATCATCAGTATGGAGATGATATACAACTGTATCTTTCGATCCCAGGCTAACCAAGTGAGGCTGTTCAAATTCAGTGCTAGTGCCTGGAGTCTCCTTCTCCTTCTCCTTCTCCTTCTCCTTCTCCTTCTCCTTCTCCTTCTCCTTCTCCTCCTCCTCCTCTTCCTTCCGTGTCTAGATCAAACTTTAAACTGCCAGAATGAAGCCACCTTCTTGACTTATTTTTGTCCAAAAATAAGTAACTATCGGCACATGTTTCAGGTAGTAGCCGATATACCAGCAGATGGGCCAGGCTCTGTATTTCTCCACATTCACATAGTGTGTTGTAATCTGCTAAGAGTATCCACTTGAGCATATTACACTTAGGCACTCCAACTCTCAACCCATTCAGGGCCCTCCAAGTAGTATAAGGGAGGTCAGATCCTTCAGCCATATCCTCCTTTAATGCTCGATGGCCTCCTTCCTCCATCTTTTAATTCAATTTTGTTCTTGTGTACCCTCAAGAATGTTTGTTCTTGCCATAAAGCTGTTCCTAGAACTGAGTCAGCGGGTTAGGAGCATACAGCATGTCCGTTCAGAGGATGTCAAGAACCATTCTCTTGCTTAGTTCTCTCGGCATCTGCTGCTACTTCTCTCCTGGTCTTAGGTGGGGCAATGCCAGCAAAAGGATATATTTTATCAATTGGTGTAGGTTTGAGACAACCTGTCAACTAAGCGTACTGCTTCATTGATGGTGACATCAATTTATTTCGCATGTGTAGATCATGTGCCCCACACTGGAGCAGCAGACTCTGCTGCAGAGACGCTCAAGGGCAAAGCTGATATGCGCAACGTAGATGGTTGAGCATCCCATGTGTAGTTTATCAATTGGAGGCTGATTGGGGAGAAACCAACTGCAGACCAGTCCTACCATGAGTGAGGGGCTGTGATTGTCGGGACTGTCCAGGCACAAGGATTTTCCATCTTCTCGATAGGGTTACACCTCCCTGGTCAGGAATGGCACACAACTTGGGGGCTCTCCCATACTCACAGCTTCTGCTTGAAGAGCAGGTAGCTGCTGTGGCCAAGAGGGTGTTTGCACAACTCCATCAAGGGCATCAGTTGCATCCTTCCCTGGATCAGTCAGTCCTCCAGTAACATCTCACAGCTCAATTATTGTAACATGCTCTATGTGGAGCTGCCTTTGAAAAACACTCCGAAGCTTCAACTGATCCACAATACAATGCCACAAGCAGTGATAAATATTGTCTCAGCCTGTTGATGTGACATCTTTCTGCTCTGGTTGCTTGCGTTTCCAGGTGCAACTCAAGGTGCTGGTTATTACCTACAAAGCCCTATGTGGCAGAGCCTGGTTATTTGAAAAACCATGGTCTTCTTTGGTTTCTGCCTGCATAATATGACCCAGTAGGGTGTCTCATTCCAAGTCTGTTGTATTTCAGGAAGGCTGACTTGCCCTTTAGAATAGGGCTCCCACCCAAGATCCATATGACCCTCTCCCCAATGACTTTCTGGAAGGCCTTGAAAACCTGGTTATTTACCCAGGACTTTGGATAGGGTGGATGGGATTCTGGTTTGTAATGTTTTATATTGGTTATTTGGACTGCCAGATTACACGTATTTTGCAATCATTTTTGTACACGTGTGAGAGAATTTTTCATATTTTGTTGGTTTTAATGTTGCTCCTACAATCAGACAGCATTCAAACTGAATGGATGAATAAACCAACTGCTGGTGTTTTCCTCACTCCCTGCACCTACCGTGTTTCCCCAAAAATAAGACATCCCCAAAAATAAACCCTTCCCAAAAAATAAGCCCTCCCCAAAAATATTCAAACTGCATGCGCAGCCAGTCCCCGCCATTTCCTCTGGTTAGGGTTAGGGAGAGAGCTGGAAATCAGGTAAGATGGCAAGAGGAGCCCCGTCTTGCTCCACGCGCCCCAAAATAATAAGACCTCCCCAAAAATAAGGCCAAGCTCTTATTTCAGGGTTCAAAAAAAAATATGACAGGGTCTTATTTTCGGGGAAACACGGTAGCTTATTCAAGATATTAAGAAATGTTGGGTACCCTTAGCCTGTGAGCCAAATGGAGTTCTCCAGGCCTCTTGGCTACCACTTCCAGACTCTTACAAGGTGTATTTCCCCCCCCCCAGTTCTTCAAACTGGTTAATGTATTGCTTGCCCCATCCAGCTCTGCCTCACAACTGAAAAACTGAAGTGAACTTCGTACAGACAAGTACCTCAATCATATTAAATTTCCCCCCCATTCCTTTTGATGGGAATCTCTTCTCCCTGGTTCTACCCTACTCTACAATGAGGGTACCAAGAAAGTTCAACTAAATAATTTGGATTACGAGAAAGTCTTTCTGAACCAGCTACTTCTAGAACCATTGCGATGAAAAAGAAATTCCCAACACTCAGGGTCTCTTTTGGCAGAAGGATAGAAAACATAGAAACGAGGGAGAGCAAATTCTCAATTTTTTTTTTATTTTTATTTCCGGGTCTTTGCAGGGTGATGCTTATTTGTTTGGCTCCAGTTCAAAACAGGTAGAGTCCATCAATGCTTACATGGTTCATAAAGGTTGTCTGAAGGTTCCCCGCAACTTCAAAGGATGAGTAGTTATGGGAGCAAGCCTTCCAAACCCCTGACACACAATTGATAAGCCAGGAGGCTTAAATAACTTCAACGTTCCTACTCTCCCTCTCCAATCCAGATGCTGGCCTATTGGTTGGGCAAACTGGGACTGTCAGATGTATCTGAAGAACGCTAGGTTGGAAAATGGAAAACAGGCCCTACATCCAGTATCATCTGGCTGCAATGCAGAAGTATACCTAGGTTTTATTTATAAATCAACAATTATTAGATGACTTTCAAACTGAGTTTAACATAATTATACTTGGCTTTCAGGTAGGATTGGCAGCTGAATTATGCAAATTGATTCTTCGGAGGAAAAAAAAATCAAAAGCAATTTTTGCATCGGGGTTTTTAAACATACATCCGTTGCCTGATGCTGCAGTCACTCTGAGAACCAGCCTTTTTGTGCAGCTTTTGTGCATTTCTCCACTGAATACCGTAAAGGATATTTAGTGTTATAGACTTACCTGCGCAGCTACAAAACCTTGGGTTTTTTTCCCCTGAGAACTACCCACTCAAACGCTTAATGAAAAGACAGTTTGATCTCTTTTTATTTCTTTAATTGCAGTTAATACAAAGATTCCAAAAATAGAAAGAGTTCATAATGGCAACAAGTGCCAGCTTCAAGTTTTGGGATTTTTTTTTCAATTAAAACATTTAAAAACAAAACAAAAAAAACAAAAAAAAACCCAGCGAGGACATGTGATAAATTTGTACAGTTTAATGAGAAGGGAGGGGAGAAGGGAAAGCTGGAGGCTTTTTTTCTTCAAAAGCCAACAGCTTCCATTTCTTGTATGAAATGGGAGCACCAAACATGACTGGATGTAAAAGGTACCATAACAAGCGTGGGTAGATTTGTGTGTGTATGTGTCTTTAGTGTAGTCAGTACATGGGGCAGCCATTAAAAGCATGGCCCTGGTAAAGTGCTGGGGCCACCTCTTGGCTGGAGTTCTACCCTCATTAACCATGGTTCAATCAAGGCACAATCCCAACATGGTAGTTTGGACCCAGGAATCCTTATGGCTCTAAAACATGATTTACAATCTTGACTCAAGAGTGGGAATGAGCGTTTATGGGCAACATGGCAGGCGCTGCTACATACGGAAGTCCTACGATCAGTTTTTCCCTCCACGCAGGATTGTCCAAAGGGATTCATCACCACGTCCACATGACTCTCAGCAACCCGTTTCTTTCCCCAACTTGGTAAAACCAAATAACACCCCCCCCCTCCAAATCTGCCTCTTTTCAGATCAGACTCGTTTCATACAGATCCCTCCACGCCAGGACTGCGATGTTGCCCACTGCAATTTAGAGAGGAGAATAAATGGGTTGCCGCCTTCTCATCGTAATCCCACCCTCTTTAAGGCTTAAAAAAAGTGATTTCTGCAGCAAATGTAGGTAGAGCATATTGGACTACAATCCCCAGCATCCCTCACCTATGACCATACTGGCTAAGGTTACTGGGAATTGGTTTTTTTTCTTTTTTTTTCCCCTTCAGGGGGCAGCATCTAACCTCCCTCCAACAAAGGACTAGAAACCTGTTTCATCTTGAAGAAAGGGCTGGGGCAGCTGCTGGCATGAGAGGGAGGAAGGAAGAGAGAGGCAATTGGTCTTCGGCTGACACAAAGCAAGAACAAAGCTGTGAGAAAAGGAAGGGAAAACAAAAAGGGTTTGTTCTTTCCAACATTCATTAACTTTGCAAAGTTTAACGGCTCCTCCCGGCTTGTGTGCGTAAGCAGCTGCTGGCTGAACTGCAAGGGAGGGAAACAACTTCCTTGTTGGTGTCTGAAATTGGAAACCTATCCCCCCTCCTGCCCTCCCCCAAACACAGGAATCCGGACTCTCAGCAAGGGAGACCAAACAGGACCAGAAAAATGAAGCCAGGGAAAAATGGGGGGGGGGGCAGGGCCCATTCCGCTCAAGAATTGACTGAAGTTTGACTAAGTGTGCACACACTCTATCAGGGCTCCACTGAAAACCCGATCAGCACACTTAAAGCAAGGATGAAAATATCAAGTAGCATGTTTGTCAGGCCAACAGCTGGCTGGTCAACCAACAGCAGAGGCCAATGCTTTGGTCCTAAGGAGATGAGATGACCTGCAACTTGCCCGCCGCCCCTTAACCAATAAGGCAGCACTATTTTTATTTTTATTTTAAAAAAGAGCCCCATGGACTCTAACCCCCCCCCCCCCGTTTGCTACCAGCCCTACAATGGCTAAACACAGATTAGAGTTTCTTGCAATATATTGCTGATGTGGGAGAGGGGGGGGGGGGGGGGAAAAAAAAAAAAAGCAAGCCGGCACTGTTGATCCATTTGGTTTCCCTTGCTCCCAGTGGCACTTGAGAAACACATGTCCACAGTATGTCAGGCACAGTTCGAAAGGACAGAGGACCTTAACCCTAGGAAGAACAAAACCAATGTCCACAGGCAACTCCCTGCGTAATGAATATTAACAAACTCTCCAACTACTTTTGGTTGCTCGGAGCTGAAACCAGTTTGAGAATGCATTGGGGGAAGAGCGGGAATTGGAGAGGCCACACCAGAAGAGGCACAGCTGCTTGCTTGCCAGGCAGCTGCAGCACAGAGACAGCAAGGCAGTTGTTAAGGCAAATGACATGCGAAGCAGGCTTGTGCGTACATGGAAAGTCTCCTAGCTTCTAACAGGATCATTCCCCAACTCATTGTCAACTCATCCAAGGGGGACTTAAGGGCGGTCATGTTATAATGATGGAACCTAGAGCAAATCCTGAGTGGGAAGCTATGCCTTCAGCGTCATCAAGCGAGGTAAAACCACCAGGGGACGAACATCAGAATCCTTCCATCTCCCAGGCAATCATTCACACTGAAAGACAGTGGAAGAACTGGGTCGAGGATAGGCACCCTACTGACCTGGCAGCCTCCTAACTGGGTGCTGTTTAAGGCAATGAAGTCACTTCCTTCACCCACCCACCCACCCACTCCAAAGAAACAGATCAAAGCTGGAGTGCAGGGAGGCTTTATCTTTGAGCAAATAAGGAGTGTGGCGTTGGTGGGGCTGGCTAGCTTTGTCCTCACTAATGCTATGTGCTACTAGTGTTGGGGGGGGGGGTTGTTGAAATAGATGTTATATTTTCTAAGTCCAGGGGTCTCACCTTTCATCAGAGGCAAAACACAACTTCAAGACAGAGTGTTAAAACACACACACACACACACACACACACACACACACACACACACACACACACACAATGTGAGGAAGGTTTCTCAAAGCCAGCAGGGCGATGAGGCCTGCAACCAGAGGTTGTGAAGCAAAGGTAGCTTCACAAAACAGGCAAAGAAAGCAACAACTTCAAAACAACCCAGAAAGATCCTATATCAGACGATCAGGCAAGAACAGAAATATCTGAGAGTGTAGAGGCGGCCATCCTGGCTCCCAGCCAAGAGATGAGAAGTCTCCACATATTTTCGCCTGGGGGCTGTGTAAGAAGCACTGCCAAGAATATGTAAAAGCGAGTGAGGAGGATGTACCTTTTAAAGAATCCATCCAAAACATTTGGCATTGCCGTGGGGAGGGAGGGAGAGAGGGAGGATCCCCTAAAGGTTGGGGTTCAGTGCATAGATACTAGCACTATTGGGAATGGGGTGGGGTTATTTTGGATGTCCCTGCTCTTGGTGGAAAGGCTAGAAGCTCTAGCATCCAGCCATACCCTGGTTGGAAACTGCTCTGGCATTGCACAGAAGGCAGCCAGGCAGGTTATTGCCTCCAAAGTGCTTGTATCTGCCTTGTGGCAGGGCGATGGGGAGCAATTGCACTGTTCCCTTTCCCTCCTGGCCAATACTGAAGGCACAGAGTGAAAAAAAAAAAAGTAGTTTCCCCAGCGGCCACAGCACTAGGAAAATGTTAGGGTGCCCTTAGTTGGCCGAGGCTGGTGTAGACATCTTCCGCTCCACTCAACTCCTCAAACACAGGAATCAGGTTCAGCAGCTCAGTGTCTGTCATATCATCAAACCAAGACTGGACCGGCACCTACAGGGCAGTCAGAGAGATAAGAGAGAGAAGTCAATCAGAAGCAAGCAGGCAGGGAACAAGGCATAGTATTTTGAAAAAGTAAAACAACCCTGGCAAAACTAGGATGTGAGGAGTGGCATTAAAATGTTAACAGCAATTATTTAACTCTTGGCTGCACCCCCTTTGGCCCCTGTTGGATCAGGCCAAGGCTAGTTTCTCACAGTGATCAACCGATGCTCTGGGGGGGCCTAGTAAGCTAGAGACGGAGATATAAACCTCCCTGCTCTTTTCCCCCTGTAATGGGCATTTGGGAGCATATTGTTCCCAAGTTGTTGGGAGGCCATGTGGAGATTTTTAAGACCCATTTGCCCTTGAGAGACCTGTCTTTCATGAGTTTAGTCAAGCCTTTTAAAGGCTGTCCAAGTTAGTGCCTATTAGCATATATTGTGTTAATGAATTCCACTACTTCATTTATGGATTGTGTGAAAAAATATAGACAGACTCAGTCCTGAAACCAGATTGGATGAGGACAACCCATCCTGAATGCTGGCTCCACCCCAGGATGGAGAATAAGTGGGTTCCCTCCCCCCCCCATTTTAATTCTCCTTCCAATCCAGCTCAGCTGGATGGCCTCTGGTCCTAGTGTTTTGAGAAAGGAAAGAAAAAATAATCCCTGTTTAGTTAGAAGTGTGGTGATGGGAGCTTTCCTACACCGGAGAGTGAAATCTGTGAACTGCTTGAAGTTGGTTTTAAGAAAAGAGAAAAATATTTCAAATATTAAAGAGGGAAACAGAGTGGCATGTTACTGGGATGAGGCCACTTTAAAAGGCAAGAAGCTAGACAGGGGCTGTAGGGACGCCAGTCAACGAGAGGGAATTAGCTGAATTCTTTCTGATTATAATCTTGGTGTGTAGGACAGCATTCAGTAAACTGGGAAAGGCGGAAGGGGAGGGAGTTGAGAGAGAATTTCTCAGCCATCTCTATCTGAAGACGAGAAAGTCTTGCAATGATAAGGCGAAAAAGAAGATCAGCATCTGCCTCCACACCGTTCCTATAAATGGCTAGGGATCTGAGAAGACAGACGTCCCCCTTTCTGTCACTGAAGAGGGTATGCCACTCCCAAAGCAGACCATCCGTCATTTGTGTTCGGCTCAAGAATGCAAATGTCACAATAAACATCAAGGGTTTAGAAGCAAGGGAACAACTCTTGAAGGTGCTATTGATTTTTTTAAAAGTTCTTCCCCAAAACCAGGTTAAAATGTTTTTTTAAGCCAAGTGATCTATCAAAATCAGAACTACAAATTAATCCACAATCCCACTCCTTAGCCATTATTTATGGAAGGTTAGAGAGTAAAAAGCCCACCGCATTCTCTGGATGGAAGATGTAGGAAGCTGGAGAATTGTCCAGGATCAGGGTTTTGCGCAGATCACGGCCCAGCCGGCTGAGATCCTTCACGTAACATCCCTGGTGGAACACGCACGACTCCCGGAAGAGGCGGGCCCGGAAGACTCCACACTTGTCCAGAAGGTCAGTCACTGGGTCAGCATACTAGCCAGAAGGAGAGAGAAAGAGATGAGGGGACTGCTTTGTGCGTAGAAACAGAACAGTTACAATGAAAGGACCCAGCAGTCAAGATAATCTGAATACTATGCCTCTGTGACCAGGTCCCATAAAAGCAGCATTTGTTACTTGGCATTGATTCTTTTAAGTGAAGTTTTGTGGAATTGGCTATCCTTTTTTCTTTCTTCTTTTCTTTTTCTTTCTCTCTCTCTCTCCCCGTGTGTGTGTGTCTCTCTCTTTCTTTCTTCCTCCCTTCCCTTTCTTTCTTTTTCTTTCCTTTTTCGGTGTCATCCATCCATCCATCCATCCATCCATCCATCCATCCATCCATCCATCCATCCATCCATCCATCTATCTATCTATCTATCCATCCATCCATCAATCCATCCATCCATCCTATCATCTCCCATTTTTATAAATCACTCAAGATGGTGAACATAGCTAATACTCCTTTTCCTCCTTTTCCCCCCACCTATGTGAGGTGAGGTGGGCTGGGCTGAGAGAAATATATATATCTATAAGCAATTGTGAGTCTGTGAAGAACCTTCTGTGGTCAGTTATTAATAAGAATTTAAACTCCCTGCAAATCTATAATTACATCGTACCAATTTAACAAAATTTAAGTGACAAATTCCTTCTCATTATAGCACCAGGCAACTTTGAAAGCATAGCAGACCAGCCACATGTCCGGCAAAGCTATCGGGAACCCACTCACCTTAGCTAAGCTGGCAGTGAAGAGCACACATTCAAACAGCTCCCCCATTCGCCTCAGGAATTCATCTACAAATGGCCGCTTCAGCACATACACCTAGAGATTAACAGAAAGGTGAGGAGATGGTACATAAAGTACTTGCTTATATCTGCAGTGTGCTTTAGAACTGGAATAGTTGAAGGTCAGGCTTAATTCCAGTGTTGCCAAAATATGCAAAGCATGGCAAATATTTTAAGGGTGAAGTGGAAGGTGGAAGAGAGTTGGCAGAATGCTTCTCCAACCCATAACCCCTTTTTTGTATAATTTTTATTAAACGTTTTCTTAAAAGAAGATAAAAACTAATACAAACTAATATAAGTGAGAAAAACAAAAGAAATTAAAGAAAACACTAAAAATGCAAGAAAGGAAATAAAAGAAAAAGAAAAATAGAAAAAAATAATAATACAAAGAAATAATGTCCAATCTTCTTTACTGCTGTTATAAGTCCAATTATAAAATTTACCTCTTACTTTTAAGGTTACCACATAGCTCTTTTCTTTCTACAATCTCTTCTGTCTAATCAACAAATCCATAAATCATAAGCTCGTTTTTTTCTGTTTCAGGCAAAAAGTCTAAAAAGGGGTTTCCAGACCGCAATAAATGCAGATATTGTCTTTTCTCTGGTCAGAGATCCAACCCATAACTCTCGTTTCATAATCTATCCCACCACTCTCTCTTCCCTTCATTACCCGGCCTTCTTTTATCCCTCAGGGTCTGACACATAGGGGCAAATCACGTAGGGAGAATAACAGCATTTCCAGACTCTATTCATATTATTATTTGGCAAGCATCCAGTTACAGAGATCTGCGTTTGCTCAATAAAATGAATGAAGGGTAGGGGAAAACTTTAGCAGGACTGGAAATCTAACTTTGCAAACATAATAAGTGATCTCAGCCTAAGTTTCTGGAACAGCTGCATCAAATTTTTCCCCCTCCAAATTCTGGGAATTGCATTCCCAATGCCTCTTGAAAATACCGATGTTTTGGAAGGTTGCCTTAGACATCCAGTGTCTGATCATCTCAGAGGTGAGAAGCTCCTGGAGGAAATGCAGAATATAAATCTTACAAATAAAATAGGAAGGGAAGGGAAGAAGGGCAAATCGCTATGATGGAACTTCATACTGGTACCTCCTCAGTGTCACCAATGAAAGCCAGATGATGAACTGGTTGAGGTATCAGCCTTGGACAGGGAGACCTCAGTTCAAGTCTCTGCTCAGCTGTTACACTCAACAGAAGACACCATATTTTAATCTAAGGTATCTCACAGGATTTTTCTATAAAGATAAAAAAGGCGGGAAGGACCAACTACGCTATCCTAAATTCCTTGGAAGAGGAAATATATAATTTGAACAGGAACCATGCACCATATAATTATATTTACTCTTGGAAGAAAGCAGATATGCTATCATAGATCTCAAGAAAGGTACATTCGAATTACTGCTTTATAATCTGCTGTATATCCTCTATAAAGGACATGCCCCAAAAGAAGCAAGGGGACAAGTTGCTGGACTATGTTGAATAAAGGTACCTTTACTTATTTTAAAGAGGGTGGTTCCTTGCTGTACTTCTTATTAAGAAGCTGCGCCAACTGGCTGCTTCGTGAAATCTGCAGAATCTTTTAAGTTACATTTCCAGCCTTTGCTACAGCCCATTTTAAATGCTACAGCCCACCATTTTAAAATCTGCCAAGTCCATTGTAAGGACACTTTCTCTTGTTGATACGTAAGGAGTAGCTATGTTATCAGAAACCAACTGCAGGATTCAACTGCAGGATTATGCAGCTACTATTTCAGACATTTTAGGGAGCAGAGAACTGAAACAAATGTAGATTAAGTCTCAATAGTCCTTGGTGGTCTCTGCCATTTTTCACCGGGTGACTTTTCCTCTCTGGAAGCTCCTGCTGTTGCATCATCCAATCAGGGAGGTCACTATGGTGGAACATCATTCCTATGTTGCAAGAAGCCGCCTCCTGAAACAAGTAATCAAGAATAGGCCGTGTTGCCTGGTAACAGCCTATCCTGGATTACTTGAACCAGGCTGAGGCCTTCACCGCAGGCCTTCCTCCTCTTCTCTTTTGCAGGTGGTCTTGGCTAAGAGAAGAGGCCTAAACGCACACTTGGTGCCAGAAGCAAAATATCGCCAAACCCATCTAACTCCCAACTGTAAAGAGCAAGAGGCTTACCTCATGAGTTGTTCCCTCTATTTCAACGGGCACAATGAAGTCAGCGTTGTTGATTGGCTGAGAATTTTGTTAAAAGGAACATGTTAATTTGGCAAACAAACCTTGTGCTATTCTCCCCCTCCCTGGCAGGACCCCCTTCCCAAATTTTCTGTCTAAAGGCAGCTCCTGACTTCTTTCCAGGATTTTTTAATGACGTTATTTAATAGGCTCTGCTTCCATTTCCATTGCAAGTTTTTGCATTTTGTCTCATTTTTTTAAAAGAACTATCTTAAATGCCTGAAGCAATATATATCAAAAACCTAAATTCCTGATGGCTCAGGCATCATTTAGTCATGCTAATTCTAACTTCTGACAGATTCTTCCCATTTGTTGATGGGAACCACCAACACAAATTTGTTATTATATAATTATATAGTTATTATATAATTGAAGTATTATATACTTCAACTTACAGAATTTCACAGCCAGCATGGTGGCTGGGGAATTCTGGGTGTTGCAAGTCCACACATCTTAAATTGCTGAGATTAAGAAATACTGACCTAGAATAAGCAACACCGTGCCTCCACTAAAAAGCTCTGAATTCATAAGTTGTAAAATTGTTCCTACTACTTGGGGCTTAGAGGAGATGTAGTTGTAGTGATGGAATAAATTTTGATCTTCTTTGGTAGGATCATCACTCTTTCCAAGGGCAGAACATATATGAAGAGATGTGCTGAACTACTACTCCTTTTAGTATGATATAGGTCAGGGGTGTCAAACTTGATTTCATTGAGGGCCGCATCAGGGTTGTGTTTGACCTCGGCGGCCCAGGGAGAGTGGCATGGGCAGCTCGTCACTCATCAAGACTCTGTTTTCAGCGCAATGGCCGCCTGCAGCCCTCTGCCAGCGAAAACAGAGGCCTCCCCGAGCTCTGTTTTCGCTGGCAGAGGGTTGCAGGAGGCCGTCGCAGCTGAAAATGGAGCCCGGGAGGGCCGTGCGCCGCAGCCCTCCTGAGCTCCATTTTCACTGGCAGAGGCACCGCAGGCTGGTCCTTCATTGTTGCTCAGTGACCATTTGAAGTTACAAAGGATCTACCTTGGAGCTACCTATGAACAGGATTCAAAGCTGCAATGGTCAGCCACCCCCTCCCCCGATGCGGTCACATGGCCAAACTTTGGGTGCTCGGTAACACGGCTGAATTCAGAGTTGTTTGCAGCGTCCTGTGATCACATGACCACATTTTACTAGAAAATCGGCACTTCCTGGTTTTGGGCAAAATTGTGCCCATAGCAAACCATTATTTTGTTTAACAATGCAGTGTTCACTTAACAACGGATTTACTTAACGGCTGCTGCAAAAAAGGTCATAGAATCGGACCATAGGCCAATCACATGAACAACCCATTTTGCAACCATTACAACTCATGACTATGATGAGCAGACTCCATTAGAATCACAAGTCAAAGCCTACCTGCATATCGGCCAATATATCTGAAAGGCATCAAACAGGAGGAGGAAATTTAAATCAGATGTTCCCTCTAAAGCAGACCTTCATTACCCTGATCTAGCATGCCCTCGGGGTCTTCTTGTACTTGTTTATCCATTATGCAACAATACAGAAACCAGGGAGCTACTCAAGGGTTTCACCTTGAAGGAACTGTGCACTAAGGTCTCATCCAGGTCAATCACCACACATATTCGGCCCTGGTCTTGTTGAGTCACCTCAGGGAGAAGGCATGTTCCAGGAATCTAGAAAAAAGAAACGTGAGCTTAGCTTCCGCTGGCTGCAAGAACCACATTTTGTGATATGCGTTGTATCCTGTTTTAATTCTGCAAGTTTAATTTTGGAGCTTTATCTTACAGCTGTGCAAAAGTGCAGGACCATAGCAACTGTCAGCAACTCTTTCAATCCAACCTCAAGCTGCAATTGCCTGGAACAGATGCAGCTGCTTTAAGGAACTGCTTGAAAATGTTACCCGAGCCCTGTCTCATGCATCATATCCCATTTCCCTTTCAATCTAAATTCCTGCCCTGCTCTGCTTTATATGCCATGCATTCCCAAATGCTTCTGGGCAGCTTACCAAAAAAATTGACGCTGTTGTGAGGCACATTTGACAAGCTTCATGCTGTTATATTAACAAGTACCATATTTTGCCATTTGGAAAGTTCTTGTTTCAGCAACTAATCCACCCTGGGAGAAGGTTTCAAAGTATTTCTAGCAGGACTACCAGATTCTCTAACAGCTTTGTTCCCTATGCCATCCGTCTGGTAAACTCACAAGATTCGTTTTCCTCACCATGTATATGTATACATCCGAACTAGACTCTGTTGTTTCTCTGTGTCATATAATATATGTGGGTATATGCATAATTTTGTATTTATTTATTTAGTCATGTTTATGTAGTGTATATTGCAGGTGGTGATCCTTTGAGAACTGTATGCAACAAAATTTAAATTTAATGTATGCCGATTAGTGTAGATTCGAAGTGACAATAAAGTTATTCTAAGTCTAAGTCTGTTTGCAGAGAAAAAAAAGCATGGCCAAAAAAACAACAACCCCTAGGCCTAATATTTAAAATGTGCATATCACCTCAGGTTTTAGACCTCTAGAGATCCTTAACCTCCACAATAAAGATACAAGTATCCTTGACTTATGACCATTCTATTAGCCCCGTTTGAAATGATGATGGTGTTGACAAAAGTGATTTACGACTGGCCCTTGCACTAATAACTGTTGCCGCGCTCTTGCCAAGAGCCTAAACGATCAAAATTTAGGCGCTTGGCAAGGGCCTTGCATTTATGATGGCTGCGGCATCCCAGGGTCATGTGATCACCATTTGAGACCTTCGCAGCTGATTTCTTAGAAACAAAATCAATGGGGAAGCCAGCAGAGAATGTTGCAAGTCGTAGTCATGGGATATCTTGCTTAATGACCACATTTCTTAACAACAAATTTTCTGGTCTTAAGTCAAGGATTACCTGTGTCTCAAAAATGCTTTTCTTCCCGTTAACTAACAGATCTATTTTTAATCTACAATTATTTTTAACGCAGGAGTACAATTAATACAGATGCTTTTTAAAATGTAGAATAATTCCAGTGTTATATACTGTAGGGTCCCTGTATTTTTCTATTGTCTCTCTCTCCATCCAATCTCTCTCCATTCAATAATCACCTCATGCCCACATTAAAGCCTCAATGACTTTATTTTTAGGCTAAGGATGTACCATTGTCCAGTTAAGTTTCAATTCTTTTTTCTAAAACTTTCTAAAAGCAAAGTGATTTCCATTATGTATTCTTTCAGACAAGTACATTTCAGAATTTGGTCAAAGCCAGTTATGAATAGGTGAATGTGCCTTGAATTTGCATACTGTGTTGACATATTAAAATTTTCTACAGCAAACATTAGATCCCTTTTCAAAGTAGTTACTGCCATTTACAGTTCAGAGAGTACATTTATTTATTTATTTTAAAAATAAGCCTACTTTTGTGCCATAAGTTGACCTATAAATGCTGCAAGTGGTATTAATTGGGTATTTTTATTTAATTTTATCTGTCTTGTTTTTATCATTGAAATGTATTTTTCTGTTTATACTATATTTTATTATACTTAATAAATATATTACACCATTAATGTTTGATGACCCCTTCCCTAAACACCATTTGCTGCCAAACTGGGCTACAAATTTAGGAAAGAAATATACACAGAGCCTGTGGGAACACTGTCCCACATTTCTGTTCACTATAATATTTCTCCTAACACTCAACAGAAACTTGCAAATTTTCAGGCAAACAGGAAACAACTTTTCTCTTTATTACCCCATCATTCTTCATCATAGCATTTTTTAAGCTCCAGGGAAAACTGTCTCTATTTATTTGATAGACAGCTACATTTTCCAGGAGCAATTTACATGTTGATCCATGTTGCTGGCATGTGGGAGGATACCTCTACAAAACAGAGAAAGGGAGTGCGTATACACACCAAAGAAGGAGCAGCAGTTTGCATTCAAGAATATGTTCTGCAAAACTCCAAATTGTTGAGTCGGGAAAACACTGCCACGAGATATCCCCCAGATGTCTCGGTGACTTCATTTACTTCATTGATAAACCCATGTCTGAATTCTATCATTTCTGGCTACAGAAATGGCTTGAGAATATTAACTTTCTACTAAGGATAAACTCTTGTTGTAGTCCAGTCTCTACTCTGAATGAAGAAATTCCTGCATCCCAAATGGGAAAATGGTCGTCAGTCCTGTGAATGCTCACCAGCAACCGACAGAGGTGAGTTTCACTAACACATTTGCTGTTGGTGTGAATTACACCATGCCACATTCCTGCTCGCAGAAATTTGCTCTCAGCAGCAAGACAAGCGGAACCCCCCATTTCACAGGAGATGAACAGAAATTTGCTTAGTCAGAGTAGGATCATTTTCCTTTGTTCACATATACAAATGTGTGAGTGTACAACCACTACCAAGCTAGAGCTGGGTATCTACTGCATTATTTTCCTTCCTTGCTGCCACACACATTATTTGGATTAACACATCAAAACCGAAGTTAATTGCAACTAAGTCTCACTGAAAATACTGGTAATATTAAACCAGCACATTGAACTGTTACTCGATTCATAGTAAGCAGGACCCCAAATGCCACTGTTTGCTGCCCCTTACTGGGGATTTTCTCTCAAGGGGGAATTCCCTACACCTGCCATTTATTTCCCGAGGGAAAATGAAGACTTGGTTCAAGAGCAGATACAGATCTCTCTTGCCTTTAGAACAAACACATACCTGATAAAACTGGTATTGAAGACACTGCAACAGATCAGACTAAAAGGGGGGAAAAAAGAGGAGAGCAAAGATGTAGGTTTATGAGAAAGATGAGACTGTGATACTATTCTTCGGGGATTTCAGCAAAGTGTCTGTCAAGGAACAGCGTTGCAAAGGCTGGCTTCACACATTACTATACATATTTCTCACCCAGAACAGCCATGGCACATGAAGAAAAGGGTAGCCGAGGGACTCTGAAAAATTACAGGCGCTACATGCTTGAAAAGCTTAGAGGATGTTTTAGATTAACACATGAAGGGGACTTTTAAGTCTGTTAATGCAGCCCCAATTTCTTTGATCGTGCTGCAGATATTTGGGGCAACAGACGGAAATCAAGCAGTGCTCTTACTTACAGGCGTTTTTTTCAAAATAAAAAAATCACAAGCAAAATAGGTGCATTGCATCTCTGTTAGGTTTATATCTAATTTAGTCAACCAAAGGCCAAATTAAAAAAACAGAAGGGAAGAGCAGATGACACATGATTTTAAGAGCTCCTGCCCATAAAAAGGTTCCCCATCCTTGCTATGCATAATGAAAGTTTTTTTTTCTTTTAATATTGGAAATTAATATCCTCTTTTTAAAGAGGATATTCATCCACATCTCAGAGAAACTGTGTAGTTTTAAAGAAGGGATAGATATATATGCCATCAGCTATAATATTTAAGGTCTTTTTCTGTCTGCTTACACAACTATAGAAAATAGAATGAAGTCCATTTCTGGATAGAACAGGTTTGCTTTTCACTGTTCTACTCTCCCGTGATTGGCTGTGGCTTCCCAACCCATGGAGAAGCAGAGAAATCTTCATATGGGCAATTTATTTCCTCGTTCTATATTATAGCACTCTCCATAGATACCAGTACAGATACCACAACTGGGCATTTTCTAGATGTGTTGAGACTGCAGCTTCCACATCTCCAGTTGCAAATTCTGGGAATTTCAGTCCTTACACAGTGACAAACGGTTGGGTTAGGAAAAGCTGCCATGCTTTCCAAAACAATTCTAAAAGCAATTGCTTTCAATACAACCAGGTATTTTCCTGCTGCAGTCAATTTTATCAAAGAACAAAAGGAAGAGCCACTGGTGGGTTGTTGTTGTTTTTTTTGGAGCACAGGATCAAGAGTTTGCGTAATTAAAAAAAAGGAGAGATACACAGGCGGGAGAAAATTAAAAGCAAGAAAGGACATTCAGAGACAGAATAGCAAGGTGAGTATTTGATGCCTGGGGAAGCAGGTAGAGATTATATCCTAAGGACACCCATTTAACATCAGGAATGCCAGAATCCAGAAAGAAAAAGGAAGTAGATAAAGTAGCTCCCAAGCCCACTAGTTGCATTTGCAAACCCTCTGGGTAGATGGGTGGATTCAGCTGTCACCGCACCCGCATTTCCTCACCTTGGCAATGGTGTTTGTCTCTTCCTTATGCAGCCCATGACTGTTGCCAAAGGCCGTCTGCCCCACATTCTGTGCACGAAGGCAACAGAAAAGAGCCTTGAAGATGCTCCGGCCACGAGGCTTCTTCGGAGAGGATTTGGACACCAACACTACAAACAGAAGAATAGTTACAATAAGAACTTGTTGCAGGTCTGCAGCTCGGGAGAACATTTCATCCCCCCCAAGGTAAGCATTTTTGGCAGGTTACCCTCAGGGACTTTGGATGATGACTAGTCAGAAATAATCAACTTTTTTTTTTTAAAGAATCCTTTTCCACATTCTCAATTGTACTCTACATAGAGCGGGACAACAACATGGATCCATCAATACATCTCATCTCTTCTTTGCTTTAATGCTGTCAATAAATCAATCTTTAGCTTTCAGGAAAGGACTTCATTTTGTCAGAGCTTATGAAAATAATGAAGAGGCTGAATCTTGCCTCCATTTCTCACAATGTTCAGGAGAAACCAGCAGGTGGCACTATAGATCCACAAATATTGACCAATCCATGCATGCTCTTCCATCATTGACACTTATGGGAAGACTGGGAAAACTTGTGAAGTAGGTTACAGGTAAGTCCTTGACTTACAATTGGTCATTTAGTGACCGTTTAAAGTTACAATGGACTTCCGTAGAGCTACTTACAACCCGGTTCCAAAGTTCAGTGTTTATTTCTGATTTCCAGCAAAAAAAAGACCCATTGGGTTCACTCAACAACTGGCGTAAAAAGGGTTGTAAAATCGGGCATGGTGACGTGGAGATTCACTTAACGAACACAATTTATGACCATAATTCTGGGTTCAATTATGGCTGTAAGTCAAGGACTACTTGCACACGAATACGGTTGGATGGAATTACCTAGAGGTAAAAAAAAAGGGGGGGGGGAACTGCACTAATCTGACCTAATCTAATCTGTGGCCATTGTGTCACTGCAGACAGGACATATCCAAGAAAGAATTACTAAAGATAGGGGCCATAAAGCATGAGGCTCCCCAAGCAAGGAAATGGGACAATTTCACAGGCAGCCAATGAGAAGCAGGGAAACTCAGGAGCCATCGGACCAATTAGATACTTCAGTGCAGCACTGTAGGTTGCACTCTACAAACTATGTATGCTTTCATGAGTCCATCCAGTAGGACTGGATATGAAGAGCTAAGGCATGATTATCCTGAAGTGTCCCCATCCCCCAATCATATTTTGTTACAACGCATTAATCATATAAACTCATTCTTTGTACTGGATTTATCCAAGAAAGCGACCATCATTGCTGGACCTTTGAGCAAGCTCCTGGAATGATTCATCCCAATGAATAGGAAAAAGCAGATCGTTTCTGGACAGTGTTACGTTTAGCGAGTGTTTGTTCTTACATGCATTCTCTCACGTTTTTGTTTTTAACCTGCATTTTACCCAAATAGCTAGGAAAAGTTCCATCTAAACATAAAGTCTATATATATATTCTAGAAGCAAGCACAATACTGTAGCAGCAGAATTAGTTTTATACCTGATTTGCAAACTTCAGAGAGGTCTGTAAGAAGACCAACAATGTTCACACCTGCACAATAGGCTGGAAGATGCAGCTCGGCTCATCTTCCATTGGAATTCAAAAACTTAACCCCATTTATCTGCATTCCACTACAGTAGATAAAAAGTGTTCTGCAAGACCTCTCTTGCAACAAAAAGAGTTGATCCAGGTTTTCTGAATGTAACAGCGCCGTGATTTCAAAAAACTGCACTGTGAACCATCCAATCCAAACTGTAAGTCTGACTCGTGCGGGAATGTCACCTCCATCTGTACGAAAGCAACAGAGAATGAAATGGTCCAATGGATAGTCCAAAATTCAGTAGCCCACAAAACCTTTTAAAATGATCGGCCCAGTTTTGACTATTCCTCCTCATTACTAAAGTCCCAGGAACTTTCATTTAAAGGCAAATATTCTTTCATACTCTTCAACTGTGATATATATAGAACTTAAATACTCTGTATGATACAACACAGAAAGTAGTAACATACTGCTTTCTGTTTCTTTGCCATCAATAAACAGGATCTCTTTAAAACAATGAAATCTCAAGTCTTAAAACTTCTGCAAAAGCAGAGATATTTAGACAGTCTCACTCTGCAAACTACAGAAGGATCTCTTAGAGGCCGAGTAATCAAAATCCTATTTGTACGTGAGACAAACTGGAAGAAAGAGAAGCAGAAAGTCTAACACAGATTCCAATGTTAAAAGGCAACAAGCCTTGTTCTTATGTGAAGGAGAAAGAAATTATCAGAAAAAAGCATCCCCTATATGTCCCAAATTTACATCTCTAAATCTACAAGGGAACTGCTTTTTTTTTATTCAATCAAACCCAAACCTTGCTTTGGATGGACGCCCTTGGTTCTCAAGGTCACTGTATAATATCCAGAAATAAACCCATAGGTAGTTAACACCCTTAGACCTCAAACTGGCCAAGTCAGACACTGTCCCTCTGGCTCTGGCCTTGGTTAATGGAAAACTTTTCATTTGCTCTGTTAGGAATCCCAAAGAGCCTTTCACTTGAGTAAGAGGGGAGGGGAAAAGCCTGAGATACAGATCTGGGCCAGGGGTGGGTTCTAACTTACCTCGCCGCCGGTTCACTTCCTCCTGCGCTGCATGGCTGCGCGCACATTGCGAGCCGTGTGGCTGTGCCGTGTGGGCGGGCGCTTTGTGTGCACGCATGCGCATGCACAGTGCCGAAAACTCGGCTTCTGCGCATGCGCAGAAGCAAAACAAGCAAAAAATTCCAAAAAAAGCCGAAAACAAGATAGCAGCGCATGGTGCATGCGCAGTGCCAAAAACCTGGCTTCTGAAACTCAGGAGCCATCGGACCAATTAGATACTTCAGTGCAGCACTGTAGGTTGCACTCTACAAACTATGTATGCTTTCATGAGTCCATCCAGTAGGACTGGATATGAAGAGCTAAGGCATGATTATCCTGAAGTGTCCCCATCCCCCAATCATATTTTGTTACAACGCACCGGCACCGACAGAACCGGCTCTGTGACATCACCACCGGTTTACAATCGATTCTATAGAACCGGTGCAAACCGGGAGGAACCCACCTCTGATCTGGGCACCAAGGGCTTGGTTGAAAAGTTCAAGGCATGATTAGAATAATAACTGATGGTCAGCAGATACTTTGTGATCCATTACGGGCTAGTTTTTGATGGACTAAAGTGTATTCCAGGAATGGACAATCTGATATCCTCCAAATATTTTGAGGGAGCTTCATTAACTTGATGGCCCAGAGGGATGGGTGCTGTTATCCAAGATATGAATCTATGTAGGTTGTAGAAACTGATGTGAATTACCTGGCCCTTGCTAACTATGCGGCGTTAAGAGCTCACTGTTTATTAAGATTGCACTTTCCTGATTACTTTCCATGAGTAAGCAATGCCCTACCTGCTGAACGATCACAGAACATAGTCCTGATTTACCTATGGAAGCACACATGGAACAACTGAGTCTAGGTTAACAAGAAAATAAAACCTGTCAATGCAAGCAAGACCCAAGTAGCTATCTACTCCTACTTGATTCCAGGTTTAAGGATCAGGTCGCCTAGTCCAGCTTCATCTAAATAAAAGCTAAGTTCTTGTCTCAAGTGGAAGGGATGACAACAGCTAAGAAAAGATATGAATACAGGATCAGAAAAAGCAGCACACGCAAATAGAAACTGGTTGTCTTGGGGACTCAGAAGCTGAATATGACCCAATCAATCATATGATACAGCTGCAAAAAAATTACATGGAATCCTGTTGCATCCACAGAAAAATAGCATCAATATCAAGAGAAGTCATTGCTTTTGAATAATCTGCATTGGTCATTCCATACCTAGAATATTGCATTCAGGTTTAGACATTGTATTTTAGAAAGGACATTAACAGACTGGAGTGTGTCCAGAGGAAAGCAACCAAGGTGGAGGAATGGTTGGCGGTATCAAGTGTATTTAGTCTGGAGAAGATTTCAGGGAGACATGACAGCTGTTTTCAAGCATCTGAAATGTGTCACATATAAGGAAGTATTATTCAAAACAGTTGAAGACAGGACAAGAAATCAAAGGATTAATTGATTACAAACTAAATTTTAGCTGTAAATCGGAAAAAAAAATGTTCTAAAAGTAGGAACCGTTCCATAATGGAACAGACTATCTTTGGAGATGGTGAACTCTCCTTTCCTTATATGATTTAATCAAAGCAAAGAGGTAGTAGGAAGTAATTGCCAAGAAAATGGTGTTACTTATTGTCTATGGAGATTCTCAGTCATCCAGGTCATGGTTGTCCCATAGGTACTTTTTCAAAAGGCCACTGGCCTTTGGTTTTCCT
>QLTV01003097.1:940057-968394 GCA_003457575.1 Thermophis baileyi
ATGCAAAAAAATTACATGGAATCCTGTTGCATCCACAGAAAAATAGCATCAATATCAAGAGAAGTCATTGCTTTTGAATAATCTGCATTGGTCATTCCATACCTAGAATATTGCATTCAGGTTTAGACATTGTATTTTAGAAAGGACATTAACAGACTGGAGTGTGTCCAGAGGAAAGCAACCAAGGTGGAGGAATGGTTGGCGGTATCAAGTGTATTTAGTCTGGAGAAGATTTCAGGGAGACATGACAGCTGTTTTCAAGCATCTGAAATGTGTCACATATAAGGAAGTATTATTCAAAACAGTTGAAGACAGGACAAGAAATCAAAGGATTGATTGATTACAAACTAAATTTTAGCTGTAAATCTGAAAAAAAAATGTTCTAAAAGTAGGAACCGTTCCATAATGGAACAGACTATCTTTGGAGATGGTGAACTCTCCTTTCCTTATATGATTTAATCAAAGCAAAGAGGTAGTAGGAAGTAATTGCCAAGAAAATGGTGTTACTTATTGTCTATGGAGATTCTCAGTCATCCAGGTCATGGTTGTCCCAAAGGTACTTTTTCAAAAGGCAACTGGCCTTTGGTTTTCCTTGAAGACTTCTTGGGTTTCGCTTCTCACCCAAGAAGCTTCTTCAGTTCTGACTGAAGAACTTTGTTACTTGTTCATAGGCATTGTTTCAGTTCTGGATTAAGGTTGAAGTCTCTACTGAAGGTTTCCCAGGATAGGATGATTTTGAGGAAGACCTGAAGGCTTATGTTAACATTTAACTAAATAACTAAATTTGGCGATGGATGATAAAACTTATCTTGGGAAATGTTAAACCATGGCCCTAGAACCTAAATATGTTTGTTGATTTCATGCTTTCAGCAAACTGCACCTTAACCCTAGTTTAAAAGGGGAAAATCCAGTCAATATTGCAACAACTGGAGCAAAATTAAAAAGCTGGCAATAGGCACTATAGAAAATATGTTTTCTTTTCCTTCATCTGCACTGCTGCTGCCATCAGTTTCTCTTCTCCTCCTGTCTGTCCCATGCCTTCTCTGCCAGCTGTCAAGTTCAGCTAAGGTATATATCCGCAGTAGATTTTATAACTGGCAGCAAGCAAGACCCTACAGGATAAATTCAAATAGGTATTTCTGATCCTTAAAGTAGGCCTGAAAAATAATTTGGAGGGTGCACATGTATTTTGCCATCTTTGCAAATCAGTTTTGGGTACTATGAGTCACAGAAAGCAGCAAAAAGATGTTGGCTGGGTTTGGGTCAATCACTACAGATGGCCCAGCAAAAATATTCTACTCAACCATGAACTTAACTTCTCAGGGTTGTAATGAGGACAAAAAGGTTACTAAGGAGGAAGGCATCATTGCGCAATTCAAAAATCAAAATATGGGTCAGCCTTATGCTGGAGATTTCACAAGGAGTCGTCCACATACTTTCATATCTTTGTTACCCAAAAAATCTGGAAACTTTTTTTTTTAAGATAAGAAGAATCAACCTTCTTGAGCAAATTTATCCATCACTCAATGCTCTGCAAAAGTCACAAACTCCACATCTAGCATTTTTCAAATGGAAATCAAAGCTCCACTTTCCAAAATATGTCTCTGTTCCTTCCATCACAGATCTTCAAGGTTCGGCTTCTGACTTTTGAAGCAACACAATGAAGAAGCAATGCACAGATTTTAAGGGGACCACAACAAACTTCTCTAGGAAAAAACTTACAGTTGATAAGGAACTGTAGGCTGACATCAAACCAAGCTACAGCTTTTTTTTCTTTTTTTGGCTTTCACTTAGCACAGGGGTGTCAAACTGGCGGCCATGGGCCGGATGCGTCACATTCAGGCCATACTCGCCCCAGCTCCACGAATGGGAAAAAACGTCGTGAAACGTCATGTGACAGAAATGTAACGCCGCGAGTTTGACAACCGTGGCTTAGCAAGTTATTTAAAGCCAACCTAATATGATTTAGTCAACAAACTATGGCCAAGTAAATTATGGTTCAGCACAATGTACAGAGCTAATCAATGTAAAGTAATTCCAGCATGTAGGCTCATAGAGTAAAAAAACAGGTTATAAAATGAAAGAGAGATCTGGAGGGGAGAGGAACAGAGCAAAAACAAGCAATAATTATTAAGCATAAATTCTCATATCTCATTAATAGTAGAATACAGATCTCTTTAAAAGGGTTTTTTTTTCCCCAGACAGAACAAGGAATCTTCCATCTCATGAACTTGGATTAAATTGAAAAAAGTCACAAAGGAAGGGGGGGAGAGACAGGTGAGAACGTGTGCATCATGACACTGTGACCCAACTCTCCTCCTTCATACTTGCACGCAACATTACAATGCAGGTACAAAAGGACAGAGCTTCGCTGTGATGTCATAGCACATGTTTTGACACTTTGGTGACATCATATTTTGCAACAGACACGGTGCCGATAACAATTTCAGACAGGGAAAAAAAATATGAGGATTCAACCTCTCCTAGATACACTGTTCCAATATCAAAGCCCTTGCACCATTAGCAGATGTTTTAAGATGTTAAAAAGTTATCAGAATCTATTTTAACTCCTGCCCTGCATTTTGAACAAAAGAAAACTAAACACTTCACAAGGGGGCAACCCACACTTTGTCTCTCCATGCCTATTTGTGTAGATCTGCTCATTCTCAAAGTACATCCAACTTCCTCCCTCGCTAATAGAAATTCTGCCTTTTGGAGATTTTGTTCTGCCAAACCAGTTTTCTGTATTCTTAGTTTCACAGCGCAAAGCCTAGAATGATGATAATTACTATCCAACAATTGCCCCAAATTCAATCACGAATCTTTATAACATGCTAACTGGGTGAGAAAAAGATGTCACTATCAAAACATTTTTCTCTGTAGTACTTTCACCCTAAATGCACACACTTTCTGCTGGTTTAGAAATATTAACTGCGAAAAGGTATTTTGCATTCATTTTGCCCACTTCAATTGAAAATATACAGTATGTCACAGAAGTGAGTACACCCCTCACATTTTGTAAATATTTAAGTATATCTTTTCATGTGACAACACTGAAGAAATGACACTTGGCTACAATGTAAAGTAGTGAGTATACAGCTTGTATAACAGTGTAAATGTGCTGTCCCCTCAAAATAATGCAACACACAGCCATTAATGTCTAAACTGCTGGCAACAAAAGTGAGTTAACAATTAAACAGTGGAATGGCTTGCCTTCAGAAGTTGTAGGTAATCCCACAACTTTCAGAAGAGACTGCCTGAACGTAGGGCATGTCAAATTTTTCAATTTCCAAATATTAGGGGTGCTCAAAAGTTGTGACATGCCTTGGGGGTTGTAAAGATATTTTGGTTACTTTAATATAATTTAGATGTGCTTGGTAAGTAACTACATAAATATAATTTTTTAACATTTTGTTTGTTTCATTTACCTGTCCGGAATAGTATAAGGTCTCCTGCATGAGCAGGGGGTTGGACTAGAAGACCTCCAAGGTCCCTTCCAACTCTGTTATTCTGTTATTATTCTATTATTTCCTGGTCAGGTGGGAAGGATTAAGAAGGCAGTACTTCCTTCTCTTTGTTTTTCCCCAAACACCTTTACAGGAAAAAAATTGTTTTTGCTAAATGTGCTGATATGTAATGAACACATCTATCTGAATGCCCATCAACCTAGCTAGAATGTAACCACTTTTTGCTGAATAAGCCATGATAGCCTGGTTCACAGAAATAAAAATAAAATAATAGGACTGCACTGTATTAAGCCAAACAAACCACATTACGACATATCCTTATTTGTGACCAGACCGCTGACTACTTTATGCTACACTGGAAACAAAGAAATGGAAACAAGAAATTCTGGCCAATGGAACCACTCCTTGCCAGTTTCACTGAAGGCTGGCTGAAGGGTTAGCAGAAGACAGAGAACTTGAAAAACTGGTGGGAAAACATAAATTATGTTTAAGGATGAGCCATTTGTATAACCTCAGACATGCACTTTGGCAATATATTTTTATAACCTCAGATATGTACTTTGGCATTAGCGAGCCAGGGTGGTGTAGTAACTAAGGTGCTGGCCTAGAAACCAGGAGACAGTGAGTTCTAGTCCCTTAGGTATGGAATCCAGCTGGGTGATCTTGGGCCAGTCACTCTCTCTCAGCTCAGTCTATCTACCTCACAGGGTTGTTGTTGTGAGGAAAATAGGAGGGAGAAGGGATATTAGGTATATTCAGCAACGTGAGTTGTTTATAAAAAAAATAAAAGTGGGATAAAAATCTAATAGATAAATAAATGCTGGAGAGCCAAACACTTAAGGTTTTCACTCTTGAATAAGTTAAAGCAGAGCTGTCAAACTCGCAGCGTCACATTGTCATCATGTGACATATCACGACTTTTTTCCTTCGGGGTGGGCGTGGCCAGCGCGGGATGCATCCGGCCCGCGGGACGTGAGTTTGACACCCCTGAGTTAAAGCATCATCTTCTAATAAACTTGAACAGTGGCTACATTTTTGAAAAGGAGTATGTGCTCACCACTTTAATCTTTTCTTAGCCCCAATAAGCCACCATTTACAGCAATTGCTCTTCAAATTAAAAAAAAAAGATCACCTAAATTAATAACTCTGCAAGCACGACAGCTGAAGTTTATCTGAATACTAAAAGTTTGAAGGGAGACATTCATTAAAACCTTTTTGAAAACAGTGGATTTACACCCCCGAAAAAGCTTTCCATTCCATCTCCATTATATAAAATTATCTTGGCAAAGCCACCGGAGAAAATACCATGACATCCTCATTATATTCTTGGTTCACACTTTATTATCATACAACTGCACAAAACAAGTTTCCAGGTAGATACACAAATTCACACAAAATGGTCCGAAGAATAGTCGTGGGGATCTACAAAATTTGGTGTTCTCCTCCTATAGACTAGTTAGTTCCCTTGTCTCTTATCTGGCTTATGTTAGCAAAGACAAAGCCCAACATGGCTGAAGGAGCCAAAGGCAATCTGACTCCCTCTGGCAAATGTACCATTTATTCTACAGACAAGTTCATTCATGCATGTCATCACATGACAAGATGCAGGTGTGAATGGGCTGGCTGGTGCTGCAAGAAGTCTTCTCCTTAACCTGCAGCCAGCACTTTTCAGTAGGGGGGTTGGTTCACATCTTCAGCTGCCTACCATTAAAACAAATCAAGCCTGTAGAGGAATCCTTCTGACCTCCTGAAAGGTCCAGTCTAATCCATTTAACCTTCCTCTATATCAGGGATCCCCAACCTTTTGGACCTCAGGGACCACTAAATTCATAATTTTAATTCCCGCGGATCACTAATATGATCTGCCTAATGACTGGCTGGGTGGGCGTGGCTAGGTGGTCATGTGACTGTGTGGGCGTGGCCAACTTGATGTCACTCACATCGAGGGGCGCCTCGCCGGCCTCTCCTCGCCCCTCCCCCCCTGCCCACCTGGGCTCCTTAGGACCCCAACAGGAAGCAGTTGTTGGAGCTAAGCAGCCACCATGAGAAAGAGTTGGCAAAACAGCTGGCTCAGTTCAAATTGGATCTGACCAAGAAGCAGGACCCCTGATTTAGTGCACTATTAAAAATGCAAATAATTTTTCTGCGGACCACCAAAATTTTCTCGAGGACCACCAGTGGTCCACGGACCACCAGTTGGTGACGGCCAGGTACTGGTGCCTGGAGGCTCAGCAGGCTGAGATGGTCATGATACAGTCCCACTGGAACAAGGTCCTCCGGCTCTTTGCCACCAGCGGCGCTTCCCTCCAGCCTTCACCCAAAGCCCCGCACCAGGAGGCTGAAGCAGACCCCAAGTCGGAATTTCTGCCCCCTCTGCCCCGCACAAAAAGACCCTGAAGGGGGAGACTCTCTGCAGCAACACAAGTGTTCATTGCACGTATCCGGCCCAGGGGCCATAGTTTGAGCACCCCTGATTTAGTGCAATATAAAAAATGGAAATAATTTTTCTGCAGACCACCAAAATTTTCTCACGGACCACCAGTGGTCCATGGACCACCAGTTGGTGACCACTGCTTTATATCATGGGTGTCAAACTCGCATTGTCACGTTGTTGTCACGTGACATTTCGCGACGTTTTTCCCTTCACGGAGCTGGGGTGGGCGTGGCCTGCATGTGACGCACCTGGCCTGCGGGCCGCCAGTTTGACACCCCTGCTCTATATCTCTCCTGGTTTGCAACCAGACATCAAGCAATGACTGTGCATGGCACAAAGCTCATACTAAGTTCCTTCTTTGTGAGGTTTTCCTGGGATTATTTATTAGATTTATGTCCCAGCTTTCTTTCAGAAGCTCAAGGCAGCAAACAAAGTACTCCCTCATCCTAATTTTCTTCACAACTGTGTAAGTTAGGTTGAGTTGAGAAGAACCATGCGGTCCAAAAACACCCAGCTGCTTCTGTGGCTGATCCTGGATTTCTCTGGTGCCAGTCCAACACCCCCATGCCATCACCACTGTTTTATCAATGAGGATACCCAAAGTCACTTTATACAGATAGTCCTCGACTTACAACAGTTCACTTAGTGACCGTTCAAAGTTACAACAGCACTGAAAAAAGTGACTTACGACCATTTTTCATAGTTATGACCTTTGTAGCACCCCCATGATCATGTGATCAAAATTCAGATGCTTGGCAACTGGTTCGTACTTATGACCGTTGCTGTGTCCCAGGGTCATGTGATTATTTTCTGCAACCTTTTGACAAGCAAAATCAATGGGGAATCCAGATTCACTTAACAACCGAGTTACTAACTTATCAACTGTAGTAATTCACTTAACTATGACAAGAAAAGTAATGTGGGGCAGAATTCACTTAAAAATATCTCACTTAACAATAGAAATTTTGGGCTCAATTGTGATCGTAAGTCAAGGACTACCTGTACTGGGCCAGATGGCTTATCTAGTTCAGTTTTGCCAAGTTGCCATGCCCAAATGCTGAACTACAATTCCCAGCTAGCTAAATCAGTGTGTACAATAATAAACAATACCAACGTGTAATTCAACAACCTCCAGAGGGTAACAAGTTCCTCATCCTGATTGGGTTGACACCTCACATTAAACTCTAATAGGGTTTGTTTTGGCAGGTCCAGGTGTGTGAAGTCAGATTTGCCAACTGCCAAGCACTCTGTGCAATGCATGAAGACAACCACTGCCAGGGTTTCAGGTGGAAATCTTTTGATGTGGTGGATTGAACCGGAAACCTTGTGTGAGTCCTATCCCTGAGCAACCTCCATTCCTCTGTCTATTGTGTGAAGCATACCGCATTCAGAGTAAACAATCCAACTGCCTCAGCGTAAGATTTAGTTGAAACCCAAGTAGGAAAGTCCGTCTGTATAAAATCTCCCTCTAGGAAGGGAGGTTAGGTTTCCTCCATGTACAACTGCCATGATGCATCGCAGCAGAGCCAGAGGCTGCTCAGGAACTAATTACAAAATGGCGTTTATATTTTAAAGGCCTCTCGGTGCTGGAAGACGACAATCTGGAGCATTTTTCAGACTGCTCGACTGTGTTTTGATTCCTGAACAAATAGCAGCAGACCCGGGGAGCTCTGCTGTTGCCAAAATTGTGACAATGGGAGAAACAGGAAAATTGCACAAGTTGTTGTTATTCCAGTTTTTGGTTTTTTTTAATAACAACTCTGCTCTCACAAAGAAAAATGAGAAAGGGAGGGAGAAAGATGTTAGCAGACATTTTAAATGGATCCAGATTTGGTGCTCAAAATAATGGATGTAAAAAAATCAACTTAAAAAAAAATCCTATTTAATTTTTGAGCATAAGTTTGGTTTGTTATGGAATTTTGAAGGAATGAAAATAACTATGCAGTAGTGACAGGGGAAAAAAATAGAAACAACAACAAAAAAAACCCCACCCAGAATCCATCAACAGAAGACAGGTAAGACCTGATAGGTAATGGAATTCCATCGTTCTTTTCATGAAAACATTTTTGCAGATTTCCACAGCTGCCTTTGAAACCGTTCTCTGTCTCTCCGCGTGTACATGTGTATTATCTATAATTAACTGCCTTAGAAACCGTGTTGCTGTTATTTATATTTTTGTAAATCACAAACACTTTCTTAAAAAATAAACAGGGAAAAATACAATATGCTTTATGCCTCTGTGCAGTCAACAACATTCAGAAAGTGGGGGGGGGGGAAAGGAAAATAAAAGTTATTCTATATAGTTTCTCTGTTTCTGCCATATGCATGGTTCTGACATCTGGCCAAACTGTCAATCGCTCCCCAACTGTCATACGGCCAACAATGTTTACCAGGCATCCTGTTGAACTAATAGTCACATCCACCCATGACCCCATCTTGTGTCCAAAGTAGATGTCACTCTAAGCAGTACATCCTAGACCAGTGATGGTGAACCTTTTTTTGCTCGGGTGCCAAAAGGGCGCACGCGTGCGCGATAGTGTGCGCGTGCGTGCCCACACCCATAATGCAATGCCCTCCCCCCGCGTATGCGCACAGAACCCCCATGCGCTGCCCCCCCACACGCATGCGCCCAGACCTCACTGAAGCCTCCGGACATCCGGTAGGCCCGTTGGGCCGTTTTTCACCCTCCCCAGGCTTCAGGAAAGCCTCCGGAGCCTGTGGATGGCGAAAAACACTGGAAGTTCAGAAACGAACTTCCGGTTGGGCCGTTGGGCCGTTTTTCGCCATCCACAGGCTCCGGAGGCTTTCCTGAAGCCTGGGGAGGACGAAAACGGCCTCCTCCCCACCCTCCGGAACGCTGAAAATCAGCTGACATAGGGCAATGCCTCGCGTGCCCTCAGATATGGCTCCACGTGCCACCTGTGGCACGCGTGCCATAGGTTCACCATCACGGTCCTAGACATAACAACCCCTTTCTCTCCTATCTTCTGAGGAGGAGAGGAAGTAAGAGTTTATAGTGCCGAAGTGGCAGACTTCATGCAGATTTGTGGACTCTGTTATCTGCAGAAGTAATCAAAAATCTATTTACGGTATTACAGAGGTTGTCCCCTCCCAGTCAGAACCACAGTGCACTGGATCTCTGCACTGGAAGGCAGATACCATAAAGAAGGACACAGCTTAGAACAGGTTGGTTCAAAGGAGCACCATGAACTTGTGTGTCAAAAAGTGGCCTATGACCGCCATGTGTTCACTTGATATTTAGAGCTAACCTATCCGAGAGAGTTTTACATGGTTGCTGAGCTACATCAATGCTGGATCATAGTTGATTCCAATGGTCAACCCACTTCTACAATGCCAGTGCTATGAAGGAATTCATCCTCACCTCATTCAAGGGACAAGTTTGGCTGTCTCAAAACAGTGGAAGTGCAAGATGGTGACTTCATGGCAAGAAGGAAATAAGTTGTGACTTCTTTTTCTTAATTTCTCTCTTTAGCATAAAGCCCTGGAATTCATGGTAGTCTCTCATTCTAGTAGTAACCAGGTTTAATTCTGCTTTACTAGAATAGTATATGCTGACACCTAGCTGGCCATTGCAGTTTTACTGTAATTAAAATCGTATCAGTTGATCTTATACAACCTTTACCCAGAAGAAAACCTCAAATCTGGGATACCATTAATGTGTAAATATTTCCCCTTACTGTAGTTCAAGTAATATCTATCTACATTGATTGAAAAAGAAACTTTACAATCAATCCTCACATTTCACAGGTCTATAAAGCAAAAGGAAAACTGAAAACTGATCATAAAGCAGAGTTATGGTCTCACTTAGTGAATACTTTGCTTAATGACCGAGTTGCTGGTCCCAACTGGTCACTAAATGAGAATTACCTGTACACAACATTGAAGGCTAAGGCTTCTGGGGAAGAAGTGGCTTTTAGCATAGCTGATCACTGTGACAGAATGAAGTTAGTGAGTAGAACAATTCTTTGATCATTCCTGTCTGGACAAGGATAGGACTTGAGATTGCCAACAAGTGGGCAATGGGTTTGCTTAATGACCATGGTGTTTACTTAACAACCACCGCAAAAAAGTATCTTCCTCTCCCTCCCCCGCCCCCTCTGCTTGTATAAGATGCATATGCATATTTTTTAAAGCAGACATACCAAAACCTATTCACCCAAAGAAGCCGTGTAATTTGTTCAGAGAAAACTTGCAGCATTAATCACCAGTAGCACCATTCTGATGGCAATTCAGTGTGTTGCACTTGAAATTGTCACCCCTCAACCATAACGTGAAAGAGGCACAAGGAGGTACCATGGTGCTTTATGAATTTTCCCCTATCTAGTGTCCTCCAGAAGTGTTCAACCAACAACTAATATCCTTAACATGCAGCTAGGAATTGAAGTCCAATGCATCAGAAACTCAACAGGATGAGAAGGCTTGGTTTATGCTGAAATTACTGGGGTGACCAAGTCTAGTATCATCTTAAATCCAGGTACACATAAAATTTAGATCACAACTGGCAAGCATCTGCAATTATGGGGGGAAAAGACTTAAAGCAAACTATGGCTTTGTTTTCAGATATGGCTTAAGATTTAACAGCAAATAATATGCCATTGTCTGTTGCCAGATATGGTTTTAGATATTCAAACAAAATTCAGTTAAGTGAAATGAATTCCACCTAAGTATGATGTGTGAACTAGTCCAAGAGCTCTTCAGATATCTGGATAAATACAAATAGACAGACAACCACATTTTCATTTCAGCAGTTCCAGTCATCTGCACTGAACCTTGGAAAATAGGAAAAGGACGAGAAACCTACTCAATCCCAACACTAAGAAATAAACCATCACCACAGATTACAAGCAGTCCATGATTTACAAGTGCTCATTTAGTGACCATTCGAAGTTACAACAGCAGTGAAAAAAGTGACTTAGGACCATTTCCCACACTTACAACCATTGCAACATCCCCCTGGTCATGTGACCCAAATTTGGACGCTTAGGAACTAGCATGTATTTATGAGAGTTGCCCTGTTCTAGAGTTGTATGATCACCTTTTGCAAACCTCTGACAAGCAAAGTCAATGAGGAAGCCAGATTCATTTAACGACCGTGTTACTAGCTTAACAACTGTAATGATTCACTTAATAATTGTGGCCAGAAAGGTTGTAAAATGGGACAAAACTGACTTAACAACTCTTGCTTAGCTATGGAAAGTTTGGGCTCAAGTGTGGTCGTTAAGTCGAGGAATACCTATATACAATATATTTCAAGATTGTCCTTCTATGGAATTTCCATAAAATAAGAATACAAGCATTTCCCAGTCCTAGTCTGGCATTTTTAGCCCCAAACCATTTTGGCCCTCGATCCCCAAGAATCAGAGATTCATGATTGCTAAAAGCGAGTGGCTTCGAAAACTCTTTGAAGAGAGAGAGAGAGAGAGAGAGAGAGACAGGATTTAATGCCATATAAATGAATTAAAAGATCCAAGATCACTCGCTTAAAACAAACCATACTTTCTTCAGGCAAATTGCAGCCTTGATATTAGAGCAGAGGTCTTCAAACTTGGCAACTTTAAGACTTGTGGACTTCAACTCCCAGAAGTTGAAGTCCACAAGTTTTAAAGTTGCCAAGTTTGGGGACCCCTGTATTAGAGTATATTGCTGCAAAATATTAATGAGGGACACACCTGAAACTGGTACACTGACAAACCCAGCAGCTGTTTTACCAAGAGGGTTGGTAGAAGCTATTGTATGGGTTCCAAAGTGAGGCCAGGCCAGCCTGACATCTAGATGCAAGCAATTACAACTCTCATATCCCAAGACAGTAGGCCTGAAAATGTGAAGAGTTGTCATCTCCAGCCTCTGAAAGACATCAGCCTGGGGAAGGTGGCTCTAGGTTGAACAGCAAACAAACTCAAATCACCGACATGGGTCCTTTGATCTGTGCTGTTGAAAGGGCCGCTGTCCCATTTTCCAGCACAATCAAATTTTCCCTTCTTATTATCCTGCTTTCTGACAGATAAAATGTCAATGTCCTTAGAGGAATGTTCCACTGAAGTATCCAAGCCCTGTCAGGGGAAACTGCACTTGTCTTTTGTCCAGAGAAAAGAAATTTGCTCTTAGGTATAGTAATATTACTATCAACACTTGGGAATATCAGGTGTGCCGCATCTCAGTCACTAGAAATCCAAGTTACGATTTCACGCTGCAAGTGTCAATTGCAAACAGCTTCAGTTCAACTTAAGCTTCTGCTTCTCTCTGAAGTGAAAAATTGTCTGAAAAAGTTACTTTCATATGCTCTTTATTATTGAAAAATGCAACTAATTGTAAAATAATGTATGTAGATTTTTATGCACACAGCAGTATTGTAATGTTTTGTTACTGTGTATTGGAAAAAAAATCCAAAAACATATAAACCATTTACTTGGAAAGAATGTTAATTGTTTAAAGGGTGGGTGGGCCATTCTTTCTGAAGTCAGTACATAATGTTTCAAACTCTCTAAATATAAAGGAAACGGGGAAGGAAAGAAAGAGACATAAAAAAAGGTAAGGAGATGAAAACGCCCCATACATTTCCTTTGGGGCAAGCCAAATTACATTCAAACTGATTTTTCCTCTGCAGATTATGTTTAAAAGAGCAGCAGATGGCAGCACAGTGCCCGCCCATGTTGTCTGGAACCCAAACATATAACAGAGTTGGATCAATTAATAGTTGGATGCAAGACCACCAGAGAATTCTAGGCTGTAGGCTAGACTAAGAAGTTGAAAAAAAAATACTTAAAGGCACAATGGCCAACCACTTCTGTACAGTTGCCACGAAAAATGCCAGTAGACACGGAGGAGAATTTTCCTTTTGAAGAAAACAATAGTAACACCCTTGCTGCTGGATCTCAGTGTAACTATATAGGTAATTCTCATTTAATAAGTGCCACGGACAACAACCGTTCACAGTTATGTTAATGAAAAAGTAACTTTATGACAAATATTTGCATTTATGACCTTTGCAGATCTGCAAAGCAAAGGAAACCTGAATAAGATCCCAAGGGCAGTCACATTTTCACATAGTGACCACTTCCTTTAATGACTGAGTTGCCAGTCCCAATTCTGGTTACTCTTTGAGGACTACCTGTATTCAAGCTTGATTAAGGCTCCAGGAATTCTATGTTGTCTCTGGAATGAACTTGTACTTTCTTAAGAAAAATCTAGAGGTTTCGGGGACAATGAAAATGCATATCCTCCGCATCCTGAATGCTAACTATTAGTTAAATACATCAGATGGGCACCAGGCTGGAAAAGGCTCTCAAACGTATGAAGCTAAATGGGGAAATATGCAGGCACTATTCCACCTAATTGTCAAGCACTTGTTAAACTTGTTTAGGGCGTTCCTTGAAACAAATGTAAAAACATCCAAATAATTTTATTACACCCCCATCTTCCCTCTAGAGAGCTACAGAAACCTCTCCCACACCACCAGTATTTTATTCTTGTATAGCACAGGTTAGAAGCAGGCTAACCTAGGTCAATGCATCATCACCATGCAGATTTACGATCACTTTGCATTTATTTCATTAGAGTTATTTAATATTACATTTAATAATAAAATGTCTTTTGAGACAGTCAGGTTTTCCCCCCCGAACTTCCCTAGTTAGTCTATAGTTAGGGGATTTCTTGGTTGTCTTCCACCCAAATATGAGGAATGTGCAAAATCTATTGTTCTAGGAAACACCAGACTGTTCCGTTTCCTTTTATAGATCATACTAGTCCAGTTGGAACACAATGAATTATTTGGTTCTGTAAAACTGTGGAACCACCCTAGAATGGCTGGATCAGCATGGATCCACTAACCCTGCTCAGTTTTTTGTGATTAGTAAAGTTACATGTTGCCATCTTATTGCACATGCTCTATGTAAAATGATTTTAAACATGGTGGATAAGCATTGCATTGCTAACTCTTCCTCTTTATATCCTTTGCTCTAATCACGGTCACGATATTTCTTATATCAAAACTCAAAGCCACCTGATCTTTTTTTTAAGCTGTACTAATACTACAGTAATTGAAATAGGAAGCGGTATTTTATTATTGCAAGCAAAAATAGTTTGCAATAATATCAAAATAGTATTTAATGTAACCCATGAAAATATGGAAGATAACTCTAAGGGGAATAACTCAGCTGAGGGATAAAATACCATATTAATCAGATGAAAATTGGAAGCTAACTTTTCTGCTGTTTTAGGGAACTGTGCTCTAAAATATTTTACACTAGGAAATACTGAAGACATACTCAAGCTTGTTTGGAACTAGGAGGGCAAAAACCAGCACCAAGAAAAGGATGGTGTGTTTGCTTCCTGCTCACACTGGAAATCTACAATACAGGCATCAGGGACTATTATTATATAATAATTTAGCAGGGACTATTCCTATGTCTCTACAACGGTGATTCTCAACCTTAGCAATTTTAAGCTTGCTTGGACTTCAACTATCAGAATTCCCCAGCCAGCATGCTCTATCACATGGTTATTTTCAGGTGGAAATCAAAAATCATCAGACAAAACACACTAAACTCTGAATATTTTGAGCTGCTTTATCCAATGGCTATCTTGGAAAAAAAATAAGCAGGCTTGGTCAGCATCTGTATGGAAGAAATTCCAGGGCTGGAAATTGGGAGTATGAAGTTGTTCTTGCATGAAGGAATGGCTATCGTTTCTGGCCAACTCCAAAGAAAGCTAGAGATGAACCCACAAAGTCATTGTGGAGAATTTCTCATTTCATAGCTATGATCTTCCTCAACTTGATGCCCTTCATATGTATTCCCTTGGCCCCACATTCACTGCTCCTTCATTCTAGTCATATACTACACACACACACACACACACACACATACTCTCTCTCTCTCTCTCCCTCTCTCCCTCTCTCCCTCTCTCTCTCTCTCTCTCCCTCCCTCCCTCCCTCTCCATCATAATGCAAACACCACAACTTGCCTACTTCCATGAGATATCAAGACGCAAGTGTGTTTTGGAGCAACTAGCAATGATATCATAAATACATAGGTCAGAATTTGGTGTTATTATGCTTGTTGTGCATTCTGCTGAATAGCTGAACCCAGAATGAGTATATCCAGCAACTTTGTCAAAAGATTTGAAAACAAGTTATGCAAATAAGAGCCCCTTCTCTGTTTGTGCATACCTAGTTAGTTTCTATGCCTGGAGACGCCAGTTGCTCCTGGGTGAAGTCCATACAACTGCATCAAACTATCTTCACTTTGCAGGTACCCTTAGTGGGAAATAACATTGATAGCCCTAACTGGTGAACTCTGACTCTGCTGCAGCCAGCATATACACCTTGCAAAGAGCTGGAAAGAAGAGGAAGAGAAAAATCAATGAGAAAACACTGCAGAGACTGATCAGAAAACTCATCAGAGACCTGTGTGTGTATATCTTCCAGACTGGAGGGTCCCTGGACCTTCAATTCCATTTTAGATCCACTCTGTCCGAACTGAACTTCCTAATGGCTCTCTCAGAAGATCTTTGGAAGTAATATCCTGTAATTTCCATTTTAAGTTCAGACTGGGGAGCTTTGTTGATAACGATAGCAAGATTATTGAATGCACAAAGATGGAAAGATTTGGCAAATACCCACAATGGAGCAATGGTTGGCGAAGACAATAAAACTTGCTGAGGCGACCAAACTGACTTGTTTGATTGGAGAAGACAGTATCTATCTTTATGGCTGACTGCAAACTCCTTATGTATTTTTTGTGTAAAATGGAAAAAAAATGAACTTATGATTTATGGTTTTTATGATTAGACAGGATAAATTATAGAAAGAAGAAATGAATGATGTAATTTTAGAGAAAAGGTAAATTTATAATTATACTTACAGCTGCTGTACAGAAAATAAGAAGCTACTTTTTGTATCTTTTTCTTTTCTGTTTTTCTTTTATTTTTTCTTTATTTCTTGCATTTTTAGCTGTCTTTGATTTTTTTCTTCCCGATTCTATATTACTTTACATCCTTGTTTTTAAACTTTTAATACAATTATTTATAAAAACAACAACAACAACAGGAGGAGGAGACTGGAGATATTTGTTTGTAGGCAGACAAAATATCTACTCTTCTGCTACACAATGAGCCCAATAAAACCTATCACAACCAAGACAAAACAAAACAACCTTAATAAAGCCCCACAGCAGCTTGCCTGAAAGCTTCAGAGATTTCCTTCTTGCTGCCAATTCCCCTTACTTCAGCGGAATGGGGTGAGGGATGATGGAAAATACAAGGATGCATATTTTTATATTTTTAAACTTTTTGTTTCCTGTATCGTCCTAAATCACGGGTTGCAGTCTCTTAGGGGAAAAGTGTCCCCCAGATCATCAACAAAAACAGCAAGTACCATTTTAAGGTCTGCGGGAAGAAATAGGCATATATGCTAGGCACAGTCCTATATCAGCTGTCCCAATCTGGCATCATTTAGCTATGATCAACTACAACTGTCATCATCCCAGCCAGTACTGCCAATGGGCAGACTTGCTGGAGACTATATAAGTTATATGTACTAGTTCCTGAAGGAGCACAATCAAGGAAGACCAGTCGATACGGTCTACTACAAGGAGAAATTTTCAAAGAAAAGAGTACATTCTAGAGAAACCATTCCTGCAATCCTGTTCTCTCAATATATTAGACAATCCATCTCAATAATCAGCTCAGAAGATAAAGACTTATCTTCTCTTACTGTTATCAAACCCTTGCACAATACAAGGACAAATTACTTAAAGGCCAATTGTTAAGGTCCCACCGCCACATTGCCCGATCTGCATTTAAATGTTCCATTGCCTTAAGCAAAATCAAATGAACTAAGCAAGCACCTCAGTTACCCAACCGTAAAAGAGATTAGCAGCCCCACCTCTAAGGAAAATTTGACATATTATGGAGGCTACAGCTAATCCCCTCTTGGTCAATTATATTTTGGTTTCTTAACTCAAGATATACAGCAGACAACTGTATTCAATCTTTGGATCCTCATTTTGTACAGTCCAATTAAATTGGGAAAGCTGTAATTAACTATCATTTTGGAGAGAAGCTATGGTTACCAGCACTGAAGCAAGCCAAATTCTAAACCATGTTGGTTTCAAAACTGAATCATCATTTCCCAACTTAAGATGAATCCAGAAATTATGGTTTTTATTTAATTAACTCGCCCTCATCTTTTCTCCAGGAACTGAAGGAAACATACATAGTAGTTCCTTCTCCGATTACAGTAGCTTTCAAGATATCAACCTAAAATAACAACTCCATTAGGTAACTTGGATTGAGAGAGAATGGATGCATCCATACATGGTAGGTTTGTTTGGTTGTTTAATATCACGTGAACCATTTTGTGTATAAAATTTGATCGCCAGGTATTCTGATGTCATTATTCCATTTTTTTCTCTCTCAAAAAACTCCACCTGAATTGTTCTAAAGGCCAGGAGTGATTATTATGGAATGGGACATAGATGGTAGCATTCTGGACTAGGTCTGATCCTGTCAAGTTCCTAACCACTGAGCATAATTAAGGAAACCAGATTCACACACAGTCTCATTAATCAGGTTTATAATGCCAGGGGGGAAAGATTAGGTTACAGAATCTTGGAAACTAAGTTAGTATACCTCAGCCCACATTTATTTGTGAGTGCATTAAGGTGGTATTTCTATGAAATGATTGCTCCTCTTTTTCAGAAACCCCTTCCTCCAATAAATAGATTGATGCCTCCCTTAACAGATAAGACTGAAATGTCTATCTGATCCCTGTCCACCATTTTTGAAACCTCTCACTCTGCGAGACACTAGATGTCCTGTTACTGGACCACAGAGTTCTTCACATCCTTAGAGCGTGCAAAGCTACCACATTTTGTAAGTCATGGCTTAGAATGTCCATTAGCATGTCCATTAATCCCTGTTGTGGCTTCTCCAATAAACTATGGCAGAAGACAGTGCATTAATCCTGCCAGTAGCTCAAACCAATTTCCTTGTTCCATGCTCCATGCTCCACCTGGCTCATTAATTAGATTTTTGCAGAGCTTGTTCACAAACAGACTGCTTGCACAGGTAAAAGGTTCCTTCACATCTTGGCCAACATCCAATAACAGCAATCAGAGATAGAGGATTCCAAGGCAGACAGCATTTTAGTGATGCATCTGCCCCCTCGTATTTTATATGCAGATGCCTATTTGACACATCCCAGAACGTTCCGATCTCTGCACGGATTTCAGAGGAAGCAAATCCTTCGTGGTTCTGCAATTAGGGAACGGAGAAATTCTCCATCATCTTCTTCAGAGCACTCAGCTGTACTTTTATTACATGAACAGGCAGCTGCACTTTCAGAAGACTGCTTCCATTTTAGTAATGTTACAGCAGTGATTTTTATGCCAGTTGTAAGGCTGAAGCTCTATACAGCTCATCACTCCAGAGAGATGAGAGAAGATAATGACTTCCCTACTGCTGGTTAACAACCAGTTATGTCAGGAAGCATAAAGGACGGAACTACTACTCTCTGTCTGGATCATGAGCAGGTTGTTTTCAACCCTGCTAGCGGTCAATCCTTTCCTTCAGCCATCTTAGCCTAGTATCAATTACTAGCTTCCGAGGAGCAACTTGGAGATCTGCCAAAGCCTAAGCCTTTGAAGGAACGTAAGTCATCTTTTTCAATTGCAAGGAGCAGATTCGGGAATTGGAATGGCTACGGACATATTTCTGCAGCATAGTTTCAATCTGTTTCTATTTCTTAAAAATGCCTGCTAAAATAGGAGCAGGAGGAATCAGAAAACAAAGTCTAAAATGAGCCTTATACCGTTCGCAATGGCATGTGTCAGCAGTTCAACTAGAGTAGGATAAGAGCACCTCCTGTTTCAGGAGGACAACTTGGAAATAGCTGTGGAAATAATTATGATAACGTGTTGGCCGTGATTAAAAAAAAGGATATGTTGTTTTGTTTTCTATATGAAGCGATTAAGGTTGTTTTCAGAGCAAGGGACGAAAAATGAGGCGATGGCTTATTCAGAGGCTTTGTAACAGCAATGGAATGGTATCCTGGCAGCTTCTCATTGGCTCCCCCCCCAACCTAATACAGCAAAACACATTTTAGTTTAGTTTAGTTTATTTTCATTGCATCTCGTACAACAAAATTAAATGCGATGGGTAGAAGCATAACTCAAGCACCTCTCTCTTAAAAAGACACCCAGAAGCAAATGTTTTAGCACCAACCACACAGTTTTGGGCATCCCTACAACCATGCATCTGGGATTGTTCCAGCTCCTGTCACAAGTCTTCATTGGTTCAGTATCTGAACTGGCATCTTACTAGCTTATTATGTCTGGTTTGAGACTGCCCGGTGCACTAGAGTCTCCTTTAGAGCATTTTCTAATGCTGCACTCAAACACAGAAAGACATATCCTCAGAGGGAAGTCAGCACTAGGGTCCACAAAATGGAGGCAGTGATAACGTTACCCAACTCTGCAACCTAAGGCCAGAAATGTGGATGCACATTAAATATGCTAAGAGGGGCCATTTCCTCCCTTATGGAAGACAGAATTACAGTATACAAATACACAAAGTCATATCTCTTTCAGAAACTTTCAAAAAAATAATACGTGTGTATAGAAAACGACATATTCAATTCTCCAGTACAAAATAAACACTCCTCCCACTTTCTGATGCTCTTAATAGTATATACTGGTAGGTAACAGGATTACTAACAAAAATTTGCAATAGTGATCCTTTATTCAATCAAAACTCTTCTTACTAAAGGGAATAGCTGGATATTCTCAATGGTTTGGTCCACACTGTTAGCTCTAATGTGCCCTGCTTACTCTTGGCTTTATGGACCCAGCCAATGAGATATAAACACGGTTCAACTAATTACCTCCATAAATTCCCAGTATGTGCAGAGGAAGCCATGTCCCTTGAGCACATCCCCTGCATCCCCCATTCGCACAGATGTAACCTCAGAAATTCACTGTTGAGTTTGAACACAGCTGAACAGTGTTTCCATTCTGCAGTTAGTGGGTATTCCCAATATCAACCTCTTTGAGGATTCTGGGTGGGTTAAGCGAGATGTGGAAAACTTTTCCTTTAAGTCTTCTGTTTACCCTATAAAAGCCTGAAGCTGCAGTTGCTGTGGATAGACAGTCGGTCTAGCACTTCCCTCATTCATTCGATGTAAACGGTCCAAGAAGAGCTTTACTTGCAAAGCAGGTGGCAGCAAATGCCAGTTCCTGGCTGGTTACTGAGTAAGAGACACTAGGAAATCCCAAGCATCTCAGATTGTGGGACAGGTGGGATGGTATGGGGTGGGGTGGGGATCCCAGAAGGAAAGAGTCAATCATTTCATAGTGTTGGTAAGAAAACAGATGGGTTCGTGGAGTTCTCAGGAGATGACCACCATTCAAGATGCTTATTCCTAGACAACTTAGCACAGCCTTACTGAATTACATGACTTAATGTATCCACCTCCCAATAAAACCTCTTGAATTTCGCTGGCACAATAGGCTTCAGGCAGGGTTGATGGAAGTTAGTGGGAATTGAGAAATCCGTTTTCCTGCCACTAATCCATGATCAACAAATTTTCTCTATGTCATCTCTTCTTCCTTTCAGCAGAAGACAGAGAGAGGCTTCCTTTTGAGGAGATCCAGGCTGGGGAAGAGAGGAGGAAGGACAAAGGGACCTGAACATACCCAAATCCCATATAAAGAGCCGAGGTGGCGCAGTGGTTAGAGTGCAGTACTGCAGGCTACTTCAGCTGACTGCTAGCTGCAGTTCGGCAGTTCAAATCTCACCGGCTCAAGGTTGACTCAGCCTTCCATCCTTCCGAGGTGGGTAAAATGAGGACCCAGATTGTTGGGGGCAATATGCTAACTCTGTAAACCGCTTAGAGAGGGCTGTAAAGCACTGTAAAGCGGTATATAAGTCTAAGTGCTATTGCTATATATTACTTCTCGAATTTGTAGACTTTACTTTCAGATGCTCAAGCTCTGGTTGTGGGTGTAGGGCAGTGTGAGAAGAGAAAGCTCCTAGCTGCTGGAATCAAATTTTTATTGCTGGATATTTCTAAGCTTTTTTGGTCATGGCATTTTTTTAAATTGACAAGTCCGGAGGCATGAAATGGAAGGGGGCTTAAAGCACTTTTTGACATTTTAATACATGGAAAATAAGCCTATGCATTAACTAAGCAAAGACTTCATCTTCCAAAGCAGCATATACCACAAAACCAGCTTTCAAGGATTACATGTCCTGCTTGAGCATTTCAAGGAAGTATCTACTAGATACAAGTATCTATGGAGATTCTCAATCACCCAGGTCATGATTGTCCCAAAGGTGCTTTTCCAAAAGGCATCTGGACTTACTTGGATTTTATTTTTCTTTGAAAATGTTTCATTTCTCATCCAAGAAGCTTCTTCAGATTCTGATTCAGATTCTGAAGAACTGAAGCAGCTTTCTGGATGAGAAGCGAAATGTTTTCAAAGAAAAAAATAATCCAAGAAAGTCCAATTGCCTTTTAAAAAAGCACCTTTGAGACTACTAGATATAAGGTGGACAAGGCATCTGCCCAGCTTTTTCTCTTTCTAAGATGATTCTAAGAAACAGCTCATGTCTTCTCTCTGGTAGCTACGGTAGTTACATAAATCTGCTGGTCCTAACAAAATTAAGTGCTAACTGGCAATAGCTGGATGTAAACTTCCTGTAATTTTGCATACTTCTATCATATAATTCATTAATGAATAGGGAAGAGAAGGAAATGCAGGGTGAGAAAAATAGCTTATGATGCAACTGATATTCAGAAATTGCCCTTCCTTGAATGTTTCACTATGGAGTCTTCCCTAGAGGAAGACACAATGTGGGGGAAACTGGAGAACCAGAACAGCTTTTAAGCAAATGAAGACAGGAAAACTTTTTATGTCTTTGTGATATTCTTAGGAGGGAAAAACCTTGCTCAGTCCCCAAACTACTAACTCTAACACAGTGTTCCCCAACCTTATGAGGTTGTGTGTACTTCAACAAAGTGTGTTGAAGTACTTTGATTGCTTATTTGTACCCGGACTATCATTAAGTGTTGTACCTTATGATTCTTGATGAACTTATCTTTTCTTTATGTACACTGAGAGCATATGTACCAAGACAAATTCCTTGTGTGTCCAATCACACTTGGCCAATAAAAAATTCTATTATTCTATTCTATTATTCTATTCTATTCTATTCTATTCTATTCTATTCTATTCTATTCTATTCTATTCTATTCTATTCTATTCTATTCTATTCTATTCTAGAATTGTTCAACCAGCCATACTGGCTGAGGAATTTTGGGAGTTGAAAACCAGACATCTTAAAGTTGCCAAGTTTAGGAAACACTGCACTAGTAAATGACAGGACACAAGGTTTTCCACAAAATGACAAAAACACCTCTTTATGTAGGGGGGGGGACACACACAAATATTTTGGTGAACAAGTTGAAAAACAAGTTTCATCCATAATTTCCAATCATTAAGCAAGTGTTTCTGAAGGCAGATTTGAGGTGTAGAAGAATGAGATAGGAGATTGTTTCTCATTTTGATACAATTATTACATAATTTTGTATGTATCACTGGATTTAACCTGTTCCTTCCTTTTATCAGCTGCAGTTTCCTCCTGTAGCATATTTTAAATTTCAGAGAACAATTGTGCAACCGGATGCTTCTGTGAAGAGCCTCTTCTTCCCCTCCTTCCTGGTTCTTTCTATACTGGCTTTCTAGTCCCTCTGGAGTTAGATCTGGTTGCTAAAATATCAAGAAATGCACGAAGAATATAAAATAGTATTTGGAATTCCAGCTTTCTCCAGGTCTTAATTTAAGCCATGCAACCATTTCTCTCACTCTTTGATATATACTTTATTAACCAAGTATACATATGCTTAAATTTTAATTCGGGTAGTCCTCGAGTTGTGACAATTGAGCCCAAAATTTCTGTTGCTAAGCGAGACATTTATTAAATGAGTTTGTCCCATTTTATAAATTTTCTTGCCACAGTTAAGTGAATCACTGCAGTTGTCAAGTTAGTACCGGTAACAGGGTTGTTAAGTGAATCTGGCTTCTTCATTGATATCGCTTGTCAAGTGGTTGCAAAAGGTGATCACATGACCATGGGACAGGCAACTGTCATAAATATGAGTCAGTTGCTAAGCATCTGAATTTTGATTGTGTGACCATGGGATGCTGCAACTGTATGAAAAGTATGAAAAACTGTCGTAAGTTACTTATTTCAATGCCATTGTAACTTCAAACAGTCACTAAATGAGCTGTTGTAAGTCGAGGACTACCTGTAATCTATTTTCAAGATTGCTCACTAACTTGATGGCAAAAAAAATACTTCAATATATGAGTTACTATCCATATTTCATCCCGTATATCCAACTGCACAGATCCAACCCATCTCTTTTCCAGGGATCTTCTGGTACAGCCTTTCCCAACTTGGACACCCTCCAGAGATATAGCCAGTGGTGAAATCCATTTTTTTTTTTACTACCGGTTCTATGGTCGTGGCTTGGTGGGCATGGTGTGGCTTGGTGGGCGTGGCAGGGGAAGGATACTGCAAAATCTCCATTCCCACCCCACTCTGGGGCCAGCCAGAGGTGGTATTTGCCGGTTCAAAATTTCCGCTACTGGTTCTCCGAACTACTCAAAATTTCCGCTACCGGTTCTCCAGAACCTGTCAGAACCTGCTGGATTTCACCCCTTGATATAGCCTTCAACTCCCAGTATTTGTCTATAAGTGTGACAATTGCTAAAAGTTCTGGAAGTTGAAGTTCACAGATCTAGATAACCACAAAGATGGGGAAGGCTGATCTAATACTTACATAACTCCATCAACCAGTTGAATCCATTATGGATACCTCCTGAGAGACCCCTGTTAACATTTCAAAAACAAGTAGAACCTCAACTCAGAATTGGGCAAGCATACTCTGCTATCTCCTAAAATTTAAATATGGTCCCAGAAGAGAAGTTTTTCAGTAGATAAATTAAAATGTTGAGTGTGGGGATTTGAAGAATGAAGATTCTGGGTGAAGGATTCCCTCTGGGGTACAAATCTGTTATAAGGAATTTCAGAACTGTGGTTATTTTTTTTTTTAAAGGAATTTGTCCCTTCTGTTAGCCCTGCTGGCTCAAACGTGAAAGAAGGAATATTCTGCTAGCAGATGTCCTTGCATGACATCATTGCTGACATCAAATATATTTTCTTCAAAGTAGTTTCTGTATAACTATTTTCTTGGAAGGGGATGTTCTGTAATCAAAGGCTGGATTTCTTGGAGCCTTTTAACTATAACAATAACTCTGTCTAAGGATGGTTGAAATCCATTTAGCAATTCTCATCAGGCAATTACCTCCTCTTTGCTCGAGCATTAGTCTACCTCTTTAAAACATGGGGCAGAATATAAGGCTCCCCCTTTTCTTTGAAGCATCACAATAATTACTCAGTGGAAAAAGCTTCATTGGTGAAGAAACCTATATCACTACAATGCTATGAAGCCACTGTCCCATTAAAGGCAATATTTAATGTTACCCATTTGTGCCAAGTGCCAAGGTTTTATTAGCAGCCTAGACCAGTTTTAAAAAACCAGTGTGTGTGACAGTGTGCATGTTTGTGTCTCTCACAGATATACAACTTAACTGAAAGCTCCAATGGCGTTTAAATATTATTGCAAAAGTTTTATACTCCCAAGGAGGAGGTAGACATTTTAAAAAAAATTGATTTAAAAGTTGAACTGCCTTAATTAATCCTAGTTCATATGATTCCACCTCATGAGGTTAATGATTTTCAACCCATCATTTAAACATTCAAATTGGATGACAACTCTGGAGGTCTTAGCCAAACTAACAAGGTCCTGGAACTTTAGGTAGTTCATCTCTGAGACTGTGTGTGTATTCATCCCTAATGTTTAACCCACATGTTTGTTTCCCACAAAATTCTTTAGCTAGTTTAAAAAAAAAAAGTACTTGGAGTACTCATTTCTTCCTTTTAAAAAAAGCCAGTCAAAACGTTGCACTCATCTGTAAAAAATATGAAACTTATCAAATTCAGGAAAAAGTTCTTTAGGGAATATTCTAGGCAGCAACCTTCAGTTATTAAACTTGTATCAACGCATGCTCTGAGAGATGCCTTTGCTTTTTGGGAAGCTGTGTATGGTTATGACCTAAACAGAAAGGAATGCCATTCCAAACATTCCTGTACAAATTAAACCAACGTTTCTTTTACTTTTCAAACTTGCCTCTTTTTAAACATTAATTATCACAAACTTCTAAAATTTCTCAAAGCCCTCCTGCTAAAAGCAGCTAACCAGTAAAAAGACATTTGCTGCTGTGTTCAAGCATTTCCCATTAATTCTACAGTTAAAATAAAAGAGTTTGGCTCTGAAACCAATCCTCTTTCCTTGTGGGGTGTAGGAAGAGCACTTCGCTGGCTTCATCTGCTATAGGGATCCTCTCCACCATTTCATACATTTCTACACACACACACACACACACACACACACACACACGTTCGGGTATCCTACCATTTGAGACCTTCCACCCAAACAACTCTTATTTCTTGAAACCATGAGACAAAAAGACAGACTATTTAAAAAAAAAAAAAGACGGCAGATATCTCAATTAAACCAATCCCTACTAAATTCCAAAGACAGATTTTCAGTCTTCAATATTAATTTTAAAAGACTGTGGGTGCTACAACAAAAAGCAAAGCCACGCAACAGAGCCCTCTGTTCATAAATAGAAATCATCCCGTCCCATTAAACCAGACTAATGTTAGCTTTGTTCCAAGGCTCCTGGGAACAGAAGTGGGTGGACTCCCCAAATGGCAGTTTTTGGTTTTACAGAACATGAGACGCGGATGCCCAGCTCCAGAACGTGAACTCTGCAAAGGGAAGGTAAGCTGAAAACCTGAATGACGTCACCTACTCGCCCTAGAATAGATCAATCTCAGATGCAACTACTGTCTGCTGAGAGCTTCCTACATCAGTCTGTGCTACTAACTCCTGCACAAAATTTAACATGTTACAGGAGAACAAAAGAGCTCATGGCAACAGCTGATTGCTCCTGCGATTCCCATTTAATGGATCCATACGCTCTCCCTCCAACAGAGTACAGAATACTAAAACCTAGAAAGGAATGTAGTAACTGGGACAGACTTTGCCCTGGACCGATCCTTACAACCCCAGCAATGTTAGGAACAGTTGGAATCCTTTAAAAAAAGCTCTTGTTGTTTGGTATATTACTATGTTGGACAATGAAAAGCCTCCTGCTTGCCTACCCTCATGGATATCCTGAAAATATGCTAATTCTGACAAACGTTCCCTCAAAAACCCTTGCCCTCCTCCCCCCAAAAAGCATTGTGTACATATATTTTGTATAACCCATTTTTGCTGCCCTCTCTAGCTATGGTATGTATGGCCTCTCCTGTTTCTAACTCTGATATACAGTAGCAGCCTTCTATTTGACAAATCAACTTCACATCCCAAAAATGTACTTCTAAAAGGAGAGAAGTGCAAGGATTGATTGGAGGCCTAGCCCCCCATGGCAAATTGTAGCCAAGTTCACATTAGACCTAAGATTCAATGGCTGTGACATATTCATACGAGCTGAATTACTACATTCTGACCTAGGTACATGTTATGTATAGAATGGATTTTCTTCCGACGTTTCAGATTCCACTGATTTCTGAAATTTGCATTTATTAATCTGTCTGGCATTGATGGAATTTTTATGGATATGTAATGCCTTTCTTGTCAACAAAAATAAGCTTGCCATCATTTTCCTTCCAGAATCCACATGCTTTTTCATATAAAATGTTGAGTTTCATTTCTATCTCTTCTTTCTCTAAAGTTCAGAGCTATTTGCAACAATTCACAATGTTTCACAAAATAATTCTTTGACAAAAGTACACCCGTCTCTAAATATCAACATCAACTTGTTTTGAGCTTAAACCCTTCCAATTTAAAGGTGACCTTTAACGAAAAGCAGTTCCATAACTGAGGGACAGCAATTATAAACAATCACCTACCAATTTGTTCTCTTCTTTCTTGCTGGTTAATTTTGAAATAGTTGAGAAGAAGTCTCAGTGTTATTCTGCTTTTATTTTATTTTTTTACCATTTTTTTTACTTAAACTAAGCACACAGCCATCAGATCCTCTTCCTTTGGACACTAGTGTATTTTATTTATTTTATTTGTATCCCTTTATTTATTTTTTATTTTTTTTACAAATAATTCAAGGGCGCGAACATACCCAACACACCTTCCTCCTCCTATTTTCCCCACAACAGCAGCACTGTGAGGTGAATTGGGCTGAGAGAGCATGATTGGCCCAAGGTCACCCAGTTGGCTTTTATGTCTGAGACTAGAAATCATGGACTCACTTTTTCTAGCCTGTTACCTTAACCACTAAACCAAACTGGCTCTCTTTTGGTAAAAAAAAACAAAAAAACCATTTACCACCTTATAGTGAAAGAGCCTTGGTGGCGCAGTGGTTAGAATGCAGTACTTCGGGCTGCCTGCAATTTGGCAGTTCGAATCTCACCAGACTCAAGGTTAACTCAGCCTCCCATCCTTCCGAGGTCGGTAAAATGAGGACCAGATTATTGGGGGCAATAGGCTGACTCTGTAAACCGCTTAGAGTGGGCTGTAAAGCACTGCGAAGCGATATATAAGTCTAATTGCTATTGCTAAGTGCTATTGCTATAGTGCATTTCAGTAACTTTTCTATTCAATTGTGTTTGATTCTTGAAGACTACCAGATTCCTGCAGTTTTCTTGGTAAGGGTTTTCAAAAGTGGTTTGCCATTGCCTATTCTTAGGGCTGAGAGAAAATGACTTGCCCAAGATCACCCAGCTGACTTTGTGCCTAGGACAGAACTAGAACTCACCATCTCGCCGCCCGCCCCCCCAGCCTATGCCTTAAGTACTAAACCAAACTGGTTCCCTTTCAGAAAAAAAAACCCCAGCATCAGAAAATAGACCTGGTTCAGAATCCAGGATCCTCTCCCAAGAGTAGAAATCCTCACCTGACTGCCAATCCACCAAGTAAAAAACAACCTGCATTCTCTATTTGATGCCACCTATACAGATTGCTAACAAAAAGCACCCAGCCCCCAGGCTTTGCCCCAAGGCCTTTATCAACAAGTCCTCCTACAAACCTTTATTCACATTCCTTGATCAACAAAGATTGCAGAGAACACTGCCTGTTAAAATTACAGGGGAGAGCTGCAGTATTTGGAAACTGGCTAGTAGGCTTAAATGTACTTTGGCAGGCCCTGCTAAGACCTTAGTTTAATTTGCATCTTGTTTGTTCACCAGAGGCTTCCATATCCAAGCTTCTCTGGATGGCTGCCACCAAAACCTCCATTTCCCTGAAAAGAGACAACTAAAAAAAAAAAAAG